>VZTL01016578.1:152750-179849 GCA_013400535.1 Scopus umbretta
CCCCCCCAAGTTTGAGTTCATAGGAACTTTGCTCTCATGTGTTACATCCTCTTGTTTTGTTAACATCCATTTTAATAAACATAATAAATATCATCGCAGTCAAGTACATTGGCAACTTGCCCCTATACTCTGGATAGTGAAGTGCAAACTCTACCAAGGCAGATGATGCTAACTCTTGCCACTCCTGCTACAGGGTTTCCCTTAAATAACTTCTGATCTATTCAACCTGGAATGCCTACAACACAGAAGCCAAACTCCAGCACATTAGGAGATGCATTTGAATGGCTAGTTTTCAGCACTACAGTTAAGCTCTCTGACGTTCCACTGAGCTTTAATTCTACTGCACAGGAAGCTCATTCATAAATCATGTGCATGTTGAAAAAGAAAAATAAAAAAGAAATAAAAGAGAAAAAAAAAGAAAAAAATTACTTCAGGACACATCTCTGGCTAACAAAATTATTTTTCAATTAAGACCTTCCTTTTTGTACATCTTACGTGAGCTTTGTCTTCCAAACTTCAAAGCAATAACATTTTTATTTAAATACTCATGTTCTTTTCCCAGTAGTAATAACATTTTAATTCTTAATAGATATTTTCTCACAACCAATGACCTGCTCACCTGGGGAAATGATGTAAAAAAAATTTTTGAATTCATCCATCCAGACTTCTGCAAGCCGCCTGTTATTTTTGTTGATTATCTGCCCTGTACCTCCTGGAAAAGTGTATGGTGTTGCTTTTCTGAACACGTGCCCGACATGTGAACAAGTTACAATTTCCAAAGTGCCACCACACTGCCAGATCTGAAAGTGATAGAACAATTATTGCATAGCTTCAAGTCGTTAAAGGAAGTTTAGAAACGTTAATCACTTGCTTCTGTTCAAGTTGGAGAAACAACATTAGCTGAGGGCTAGAACAAATCCATACTGCATGGAAGAGAAATGTAAACCTGTTTCCTGCTCAACAGATAATGATGCTCACAAGCCTGAGTAAGGTAGCGTAAGAAAGAGTATGCCAGGCCTCACAGCAATAATGCATCAGCAAGGAACTACTTTAGAGAACTGGGCAAGCTGACAGTGAAGGAAGGAAAAGGCTCATGTGAATCGCAGGGAAGTAACAGGTTGTGATCTGTCACAAGAAGTCCATTATATAATAGAATCTCCATGTAAAGAAAACCCATTCATTTCCCAAGTAAGGTTTCTGAAAATATTTTCGATTTTATTTCTGGACCTCTAAAAATGGCAGATTCAGAAAGCTGAACGACTTCAGAAGCATCAACCTGTATATCCCGAGCTGATAAGTAGAACAAAAGGAAATAGTGCTATTTGGTAGGAATGAAAGCGAGAACAGTGCTGGTTAGGTCCACATCCAATGAACACATGCAATCATTACACATGCAATCATTAAGTTAGAAAACGGCAAGAAGAGAGAGTTTGTAACAGAGGTGCTCACATTTCACTGACACGTTAAACCATACACTGATGACATCACCCTTAACTTATGCTCCCCAATTAGCTTTTCTAACTGAACTCTTTTTAATACACATGCATTCATTCCTCAGAATCACCATCCCAATCCTTTAATCACAAGGCTCTGCCAGCTATTCAGCATGCACTTTTCACTGACAGATACAGTCTTTGCGTATCTTCATTGGAGGAACTTGACAGGAAGCAAAGTGCTAACTGCAGCAGGAGAGGACACTGATGCAGGCAGCAAATCCGTATTTTACAACACTCAAGGTGCACTATCCTGGGTAACAGCACACTGAAAAGAGTAGAGTTTTACCTACCCTGAAAGAAATTTCTAAGTTTTCTCCACCCCAAATATCCATTCCAGCATCGTAGGTTCCAATTTCCTGAAAGTAATCTCTGTCTATTGAAAAAAGACCTCCTGCCATTGTAGGTGTCCTGGGGGCAAGAGCGGGCAGGGGTGAAGACAAAAAACAAGCATCAGTCACTATGAAAACATATATTAAATACATTTCACACTTACACTGACAAAATGGCTTTACTTCCCAAGTTCATAACAGGTTCCTCCTCAGTAGGCTTCCATCCAAATTCAGTTACCACTGATGTACTTGCAAGCTCAAATTTTTCCAGAGATGGAACCAGTTAGTGAGAGTTCTCCTTATTTTCTCACTTCAAATTTGAGTCTGGATAGAGAAACAGCCCCTAGAAAGCTGCTGCCATGTCTGAGAATGGCTTCTGCCTCCAATGCTGGTAAGTCATAAAATAGAAACCAGTTTCTTAACAGAAATTTATACTTCTGGCAACTGTTCTTGAAAAAGTTACAGGAGGCCACGAAGTGACCTGGTTGCTTTCACTATTAATGCTTCAAGCAAGAAAATTGTACAGTCAGGGTTACATCCAGATTTTCTTTACAAATTCCTTATTGGTAGAAAAAAACACAACCCTGTGCTAGTTTCTTAACTTTAGCAACATCTCCCAAATTTCCATTTTGTTTAGTTAACAAATACACAGTAGGTAAATTACATATTAGGCTGATGACGTAACTTTACAGTTCGAGTAAAACAAATTATTTACACTTTTAGCATACAAGATTTTCTATCACTAGTCATTTTCCTGAAATGGTTTGAGCTTTTGCTGAAAGACACATAAACTATAAGCTGTGTCACAATCTAACTACAAATTTATGTGGCTTTTTCCCCCCCCTAAAATGGAAAATTGGGGGGGGGGGAGGGGGGAATACAATTAGCCATATCCCAAGAAGACCTCTGGATTTCTTATAAGAAAAGCTAACAAAAAAGAGTAAAGGCCACATCCTCAACTTTACAGTAAGTAAATATTGCCCACTTACCAGAACAGTAAGGCCAGAAAATATGTTTGCAATTGTTAAAAAGTACACATTACACACGTTATCTGCGTTTCTCATTATCTTTGCCATAATATCTACATGACATGCAAGTATAAATTCACCTCCCACCCATGCACTTTGAAGGTGTTAAATTTATATATGTATGTACACACACAAATATATACACACGTATATGCCAAAAAGTGATGCATCTTTTCAAAATATTGTTTACTTTGTTAGAAAAGATAAAAATAAGGTTAAAAAGATAAAAATAAGGTTCAATAAAAACCCATGCATCAGTATAAAAACTAGTTAAAAGCTAGTAATTCTCCAGTAACTGACATGAAACTTAGAAATATTTCTAAAGTGACAAGCTGATTGCTTGTTTCATTGCTACCAAAAGGTACCAAAAAGCAATCCATGTAAAAATTTGTATGTTGTTCCTTCAACTGGACAGAAATGATATAAAGCAAACATCAGGTTAACATTTTAACCAATTAAACAATTTCTCATTACCTAACAGGAAGGGTTCGATCTCCTTTCCGTCGATCCATCTCTCTCTGAGGAACAGGATACCAACGAAAATTCAACTTCCAGTTGAATCCACCATAGGTCATGTCAGAACCTGCCATATATTCAAAGGTGTCATCGCTAATTACGTCAATGATGGGACACACTACTGTTCTCCTAGAAAAAGGAAAGAACCAAAACATATTGTAGTGTCAAAAAAAAGTGTTTGGTTTTTTTTAGGTTTGTTTTTAACACATATGGTTTAAATTTCCATAATACCATCTCTTAACAACAGGACTCAATACATTTTTGCCATGAAACACATTCAAATTCTGTCTTGCTAATTAGAGTTAATTCATCTAAAGGAAAATGTGTTTTTGTGATACAATTTTGGCAATACTAGCTCTTTTTCTAAATAGCATTTGCATTATTACCAGTACTAAATATTCATCCCTCTGCAGATGGACAAATTGATCACAGGCTTTCTCAGTGCTACACAGTGATTGTACAGAAAACAAGAGTTTTTTGTTTCTAGTTAAGTGGTCAAAGTAACTTGCATTTTGAAATTAAAACTTGGTCATTAGCTCTGGGGAAGTATTCTTATATGCCCTCAGGACTAAGAAATGATACTCATTGTTAACAAAGCGTAACTACCGCATCAAAGACGACAGAAAGAGCCTCCTTGTCCACTGTCTCTGACATTATTAAGACACATGTTCACAGAAACTAATTCTAATAACCTTTAAGACACTTAAGTAACCATCCTTAAGCAGGCTTCCTCTCTTGGAAAGCTCTGTAAACAAAGATTCAGGGGTTGCAACTAAATTTAAAATACTTACTTAGTTGAGCCATTTGCACAAATTGTAACAACTTATGTATCATAGTGTCACAAAAAGAATATTAATGATAACTTAAAGGTTAGTATGTCTTAGCACAGTTCTGAACAAAGATTCTTTATTACTTGTAGCTTTTTCATCATATATATGCTATATTTGTAACATTAAATTTTAAAAGTGATTTTTACCTATAACCATAAGAACAAAACAGATATTTATATCTACAAACCATACTTTATGTCTATTTAATATGCTGTTTACTAACACACTACTGTGCAACTACAGATGTATGAATATTTTATAAAGCAGACCATTCTCTCGCTTGTTGGGTTCCCCCCCACCCCAACAATTTCCATCACACTATCACGGACGTAAGTGCTGTAAGTATTGACTTATGATAGAAATATAAAGCTATGTTACTGCAGTGTAGATCAGTATGATTCCAGTAACTATTCTAACTTTAGAAAATACATCCCAGAAGACCAAGTCACAGCACAGAATTCCACAATACAAATACATTACGAAATAAAGAAATCACAATGAGAACCTGAAAACAGTAAACCTGCCAGTTCTTGCTCACAGTGTTGGTGTTACATGAGATCAGGGCTCCATTTCTTCCTCAAGAATATCTTCCCAAATTCGTGAAGGAATGGGCCAGGCTGCAGATGGAAGACCTTAAATTTCACTGCTCATAACTCCTTTCATGCTCAGGTCTCCTGCTATTTAACACATTATGCCATGCATCCCAATATAAGCTTCACTTTAAACCAAGTTTTACTTTTTTAAAAAGTTGTACTGAATTAGCCTTTTATCCTTACACCAATGAGAATTTATCCAGCCCTTCAGAAAACAGATATTAGCTTGTAGGCTATGTTGTATACTTGGAACATTTCTTAACAACCAAAAAAACCCCAACATGGACCAGTAGGTGCATAATTACCTGTCAGCTTTGATCCTTGCCAGCAGAGGTTCAAGCCAGCCTACTGTACATTCACAATGAGCATCTAAGAAGGTGATGACCTGGCCTTTAGAAGCAGCAGCCCCCTTTAATCTGGCTCTAATCAATCCAGAACGCTGTTCCATTCGAATCACATGAACAGGTACTTTTAATTTTTTCACATAATTCTCCAGCGGTCTTTTCAAGAAGTCTGCAAAGAATGATCAAAACCATGAAAACTGTCAGTTATGTAGTTCAGCTTACTTTTTTTTTTTTTTTTTTTTAAAATGGAGACTTGAATTAAGAGACATTTTCTCATTTGTTTTCTATCTTTTCCCTACTTAGTTTTCTCTGCTGCTTACTCTACACTTCACAATATGCCCTTCCACATTTCCATGTGTTCCACTTGCCAGAGCATGAAATTCTTCCTCCTCTTCATTTCTTCATTATGGGAAACACAAAAATGAAGAGAGTGTAGAATGCTTGCACAGAAACCAGATAGGATAGGCAAGTTTTTAAGAGTCACATCTACTCCATAATGCTTTCAAAAACACATGGGTAAGTGTTCTCGGGAATAACACTTCCTTACCAAGATAATACAGAAAATAATCTGACTGGCTGAACATAATGAATTACCTCTTATAGGAATGTAACTTACAAATAATTTTCTTTGCAAGCAGTTTAAGACATGATCAAATCCATTTTTCAATTGTGCTTTCTCTAGATTTTTCCAGCTAATAATTTTTCTATTAAATTATCACTATAATACCTAAAACTAAAACCAAATACAAAATCAGCTATACATAAGTGAATATCTGTAACACCAACAAACCTCAGCTTAGCCAAGGAACAAATTATTTAAAATAGAACAGCCATAACTGACTACCGTACACCTAGAGGCTCAAAATTACTAGCATTACAAAGAGTTGCCAAATTAACAAATTTCCCATTGCCAGGCACAGTTTTTGTCCATCACGAAAAACTAGACTATGATGGATGATGCCAAAGGAAGAACAAAGAATTGAGGGAGAACACAATTGACAGTCACGGAAACAGACTTCTGCAATAACATGCAGATTTCAAATCTGTAAAAAAGGCAAAATAGTCTTATAACACAGCTATGGAATATATTAGATTATACAGTCAAAGCACATGGGAGTTGTACTACAACAGTTCAAAGCCTGTAGTAGGATTTAGCATAAGATAGTAAGTACCTCATACAAGAATAAGCGTGACCCTGGAGGCGGAGTGGGGTGGGAGCATGGCATGAACTCTCAGCGGCTGTTTTTGTAAACCTCAAGAGGCAGAGCTGACCTGAGGGTGATTACCATTCCTTACCACTGCTTCGGATGAATGAGTTCTAATTGCATCCTCACTTTTTGAAGTGCATTGTTGGACTGTCACTGAAACCCACAGAAGTAAGTTCTGACACATCCTGAAAGCTGAACTGTGCTAAAAGAGCTTAGGAGTTTGATAGATCTTAAATACTGGTCTCCAGAGAAACTCAAAGCAAGTTAATTCTTATTTTGCATATTAACAGAGACTCAAATGAATAAATGTTTACTAGTACAAACCACGTGTACGCATCTGAACATTTTGCAGGCCTTTTGCAGCTGAGCACCAACAGATCTTTTGGCTGACTAGGTCTGTAGCAAATATAATGTCATCTCTTTAGAGTGTAGCGTTCCAAAGCCACTAATTTAAAAGAACTAGTACCATGGTAATATTTGTAGTTTTAATGTACATGGCTTCCATGATATACATAAAGAGAATAAAACAGTGATGCATTTCTCTCTATGCTAACCATCTCATGAGCAAGTGACCCAAATCAACATGTTCCTCTGCACTTTTCAGGTGTAGTGCTGATAAGCTTTTAAAGTAGTTCTAACCACTTAAAGCTTAACGAATATGGGCTGTGACACTGGTCCTTGAACAGTCACATTAACAGAATGGTAAAATTCTGCCAGGAGGAAGAGAGAAAGAGAGAAAGATTTCAATACACAACTGCAGCTAGTCAAGAACTAGCATAAAACAAAAAGTGGCATTACAGAAAGTCATGGTCAACATCTTGCACATGAAAATCTTAAGTCCTACCTACATTTTCTCTGTAAAGTATTTCAAATTTCCATTTATCTTTTCAAGTACTTTTCATATTTTTTTCTCTAAGAAACACTCACAGAGATGCATGCAGTGTTCTCACTATGGAGGGACTAGGGTTAAGAACAGTCCTTCTCCCATGTTTAACCATGTCCACAAAAATATTCTTATGAACTACCATCTTGTTCAAAACTTCAAAAAGGGAAGGTTCCCAGAAACAAAACATTGTGCCAGACCTTCAGTAACTGTGCCCTTAAAATATTACTAGAATTCCAGCAAAATAAGCAAAAAGGTAAAGCTTCGTGTCTCGTCCCTACAAAAGCATGGAAAATAACTTGGGCGTCAAGATTTCTGGTGTTCCTCTGCTACCAGCAGTTAGGGTTAAATGCTCAGATCTAAGCCATGTGTTTTGCCTTCAGAGCAACGTCTCTCAGAGCAATACACGTCCCTCACAAACTGCTCCCTTAGTTCAAGTAGCAAGAATCTCGAGTTTTGGACTAATGATCCATCCAGAAGCTGGTAACAGTTTCTTGTAAGGCGAGACTTGCTTTTTTTCTTTAAAAAAAGAGTATCTTCTTTTAATGCACGCAATGCATTTTGGCCTACAAGAAATGCCAGAATCGAGCTGTAGAAATGATTTTCTATACAAACGTATTGGTCATATTTATACTAAATCCTGTATGAAACACTCACATGAAAAGTTTTATGCATTACAGAGTCAGTTGTTTACAAGTGACCCAAGATGACAGCTGAGTAAGTTTTAGCATTGCCTCATACACTTCAAACAGAGTGTGAGGTTTTAATAATATTAAACAATCAAACCAATCAACCAAAACACAAATACTTCTACTTTGAAGCAATAATAATTCATGTATTTTCAGAGGTATAGCTTTAGTTTCTTTTAACTCTTTCTCCTGGATATTCCTTTCAAACTTTTTCCTGTATCAAAAGGTTACATAATTTTACCTAGGACTATGGACAGTTTAAAGAGTATCTTCTGTGGCAGTAGCAGAACTAAGCCAAAAAAGCAAATATATTCAGTTCAATTCAAGTAAGTGCATAAGTTGAAAAATACTTTGCCAGTTCTATTACTGAGTCACATTTATATGAATATAAATGAAAAATTAAGTTTCAAACAATTTGTTTTTAATTAAACTACAATAAAACACAGATTGATCACATATAAGCATGCAAACACAGTTTTAAGAAGTGTGAATACTTTTATAAGACATTATTGGCAGGAATTTAGTTTTGGTTACGTTGCTTTGATCTGTATCTGTATAACTAGCTTCTGAGAGTGTATTCTATCCTGATGCAATCTGCCTACCACGCTTCACCATTCAGTGCTGACCTAGTTTTAAGTACTGACTAATCCTGATTTCTCCTGTTGACTTTTTTTTTTTAAATAGTTACCAAAGATCAATACTTAAAACTTGCAATTCTGACCAGTAACTAGAGAACAATGTTACAGATATGCCTAGTCCCTCCAAAGCTTTTCTTTTGGGCATAAATAAGTGCGTGACATTACGCAAATTCATTCTTCTAAGTGCGTGACACTAGCAGGTACAAAGCACGCTGCAGGCAGATTGAATGCTTACTTTATTCCAATTAAATTGACTCTGATGCTAGAATTTAAATACACTACTCAGGCTGAACATTTTCTTTTTCTGAAAAAGTCTGCTGTTTTAGTTCAACACAAACAGAATGCTTAAGTAGCATATGCCAAACCCTTCAAATTTTCAGGCATTGTAGCCTCCCATTTTGTTTAATTTAAAAGCATGCTTGAGGGAACCATAACAAGTTTTTGGAAACAAAACAAAACAAACTTTCAGTAATTGTTGAAAATAACTACAAATAGAAGATGCCTGAGTGATCTGAAATGAAGATGACAGATCTCAAAACTAAATATTGGAATGGGTTCAATAACACCACCAAAAAAAGTCTGAAATGCTATGTCTTGCAGCCTGGAATTAAGTTACCTTGCTTCTATTACCTAACCCAAGCCCAGAAACAGAAAAGTCATCTATAGAAAGCCACATGCTTTTTTAACTGGTCTATCATTCTACTTCAGAATGAGGACATGGCTATTGCTATGTTAAAATTTATTTTTTCTAAAATAGAAATTGAAGATGCAAAACATTAGAAATATTATATCTACATTATTTTAATATTAGTTTGCTCTTTATTTCTAGGTCATACTGAAAGATGATCTGTCACAATCAATCATTAGCACTAATTTGAATTAGTGCCAAGGACTGTTTCGACAAATGAAACACAGAGCACTTGCAATAAACTTTGTTTTCCTAGCAAGAGTCTGTGCATAAAAGCTAACTAACCAAAACAAATGTACTATCTATGTTCTATTAAGGAAGCATATACCTGTACAATAACCTAGTATATGCACTCAGAATCCAGTATCAGCATCCATGTTAAGAGGAGGATTGTTCCCTGGGAACAGTGCCAAGGGAGGGGAGCAGTTTCACATGCATTAGAACCAAAGAAACCCTGGAATTTTTATATAAAGGTTGAAAAACTACAAGAAATCATGGAGTGTAATTATTAATTCCCTACAAGCAAAAAGAGTGAAAATTTGTTTTTGTGCCTTTCTAAAAGCAAAAGTTAATCACACCTCATCTAATCTGGAACATATTTATGTGGTAGCCTTGACCTTTGCATGGGCGTTCCTCCTCTGCTGTCAGAATGTAATTGGATTTAAGGCCTCTGTCCCTTCTTCCAAATTGCACTGAAATTGGCTGAAGCAGTTAAAGTTAGTATCAGGTAAGAAACCAAAAGAAAGCGAGGGCACCCAAGAGAGGAAAGGAACACAGACTGATACAAGTGCAGACACAGCCGGAGCACATGAGCTACGCTTCCTTAGGAAAACAGGTTGGTCAGTGCTCAGTTAGCTGATACAATCTTTCTTTAGTCCACTCAGCTACTCCACAACCAGCTGTACTCTAGACCTACACAGTTTGGAATAGGTGAGTTAATATCACTAAGGCATCATACACACATGCAACCTGAAGAACAAACTCATACGTTCTACCACATTGGATATAAAGTGCAAAAATCCCCTCCTAAAGTTCTGCAGCTACAAAGACTCCTGTTAGCCATTGTAATGGCAAATATCATAAAACCTCCTGTTAACCATTGTAATCCATGCACAATAACACTACTTAAACCATATGATCTGAAAGTGTCTTTTCTTCATACATAGGTCTTGTTGGAATTACCAGAAGCAGCAGAATATGGATTTTGCAGCACTGGAATCAGAAGCATCAGGCAGAGATGTCAGCATGCTGGGTTTAAAACCCTTCAATGACTAAAGCATGGAAATTCCTGCTGATACAGGTAACAGCCTACAACTGGTAGCTGCCCAGACTTTTTTTTTTTCCTAATAGCCTACTAGATATTAGTCCTAGTGGAACACTTTCAACATAGAAATATAGAAAAAAGGGTGATTCAATATAAAAACATATAAATGTTTTAGATGAAAAAAAAAGGTATAATACCTTCTCATCTCCATTTACAAACACAAGAAAAAACCCCCTCAAGTTATAGTTTATAACCCATACCACCAAGGAAGATTAAGCAAGGAACAAGCCAAATATCAACTATTAACCAAAATGAAACATCAAGTATTGTCTAGAATATTATTTTTATTTCTGCTATATCGTAATTTACAAATAATATTAAAAGTAAAATCCAAATAAAGTGATTTTATTTTGAGGAAAAAAACAACTTCAAGTTATGTCTATTAATTTAATTACACATGGAAAGTTTCGTTCTGTAGCATGGAGTTTTTATCTGGAGCACTAGTTAGTAAGAAGTGGAATCTCTTACAGCATAAACACTGAATTTCAACTTCCCAGGAACTGAATAACTAAAATTAATACCTCTGAGCACCAAGTTTAATGGTGGTACTGATAGTAAATCTGGATGAGTGTGAGGAACAGAGTTGCCTTTGCTACTATTCACCAGGTGATTCAAGTATTAAATGCCCTCAAGCTTTACGAATGTGTTAGAATTCTAAACACAAAACATGAAGGCTGTAATAGGATAAACGCACTAGCAAACACAAACTCTACACTGTCAACAGAAAAGAAAACAGACAGATGAACTACTTTTCAGTGAAGAATGACCCACCTGTATTTCAAAATGGGCACTGCTCACTCTGCCCTCCCCTGCCCCAGCTACTGTGTTTTGCTGAGGAGAGCTAAGCCTGTAGAAAAATCAGTCTCAATTTTTTGAAGTAAGAAGAGCAGCAAGCTAAGGCATCGACGTTCTCATTACCTCTTTCACTGGCATCATCGACAAGGACGATTTCTTCCAGCATGTGTCGTGGTGACCGGTTTATCACACTATGAACAGTTCGTAGAAGTGTGCTCCAAGCCTCATTGTGAAAAACAATGACAACACTTGTTGTGGGAAGGTTGTCTACATACACCTTCGTTTTACACCTGTACACAAAAATAAGGCATATATTTGTAAAGGTCAACCCTTCAGTTAGAGCTGCAATTTTGAGGTTTATTTCTGAGTACCAGTACTGACATTCACGATGTATCAATTGTCATACTCTGCATAGAAAGGAGCAAATAGTGCACAGATTTATATTTTTACCTGAAAACCACCCTGACTTTTATGTATACATCTATGCATTCCATCCTACCACTAAGGAAGGAGAACCTCAGTTCCATAACCAATTCTAGAAATGAGAGACATCCATACCGCTAACACACAGAGATGATAACAGATTATTTATTTCCACTACCTCTGTTCGTGAAGAGTAGCATGTCTAGATACACTAACCCAACCCCCTAATTTAGGCCTGTGTTCCCTCAGAGGGCAAGGGGGAAACCCTAGTACTGTAATGGGGACAGAGGGGGAAGGGAGAGAGAGACATAAGATACATAATAGCAAACTTAAACTATGGAGTAAATGCAATAAAAAGTATAGAGAGCACAAACTCAAATAGTAACTAAAAGAGGTGAAGAATTCTGGACACCGTTGATGTTTGGAAAAAGCCAAGACTGCATGTATGCTACCTATAATACTGGTGAGTTAAGTATATTTCATAATGTGTTTATATTACAAAAAGGTGGGATTTTTTCCCTCCTCACTGTATGCATGTTGGAAGTGCTATTAAAAACAAACAAACAAACCAAAACACAAAAACAACCTTTGTTCATCAAACTAAAAGAGAACTATATTCACATTCCAAAGTTAGCACAGAAGACCACATGTTTAGCTCTCCTAACAGCATATATGGGATGCAAAGTATGATATACATGCAAAGTATGATATATACTCCAAGTAACCCCACGTGGAGCGAACATTTTACACTCCACCATATTGTTTTAGAACAAGTGATATTTTCACTGTCTCCTAGAAAAAAAAAAATCAATATGCTGTACATAAAGTACTCTTAACAATTCTGAAAAGACAATTCTGCTCTAAAAAAAAAGAAAAAATCATGCAAATTTAAGTGTTCTCTGCAGAGATCTGTTCCTCCTGCATATTCAAAATCACACACGGAAACTTATGTAAGATTTGATGGCACTAAATCCTTTAAGAATCAAAGCTAAGGAGATGTATGCAGATCACAAACACAAGGAAAACACTGAAGCGGAAAAAGAAACATATTCAATGGAGCTTCGTTCCAACAAAAAAGCTGTTATTAGATCCCAAAATAACGAGTCAGTTCACTCTAATGTAACCTGATCTAGACACTACAAAAATACGCTAACAAGTATTCATAACTATCATATTAACAGCAGTGGCCCTGTCTGAGGGCGTGAGAAGTACGTAGTGCATATCCTCCACCCTAAACATATAAAAACAGTACAGAAGGAACAACCTGTCAATACAGGATCACAGTGTCAGCATCTATCCTTACCTTTTTTTCCTCCCTTTGGAAAAAACAGTGACGCCAGGAAGGTCAGCCAAAACTGGGCTGCCAGCATGAATATTTTATTTGCTGGATAACTTGGTTAGCCAGAGCTCTTCTAAGTGAGAGCAGTTCTCATAACACATAGGCATTTCAGCTCTGAGGTGGTGACAAAAGCCCAACGTGCACCGGGATCCCAGAAAAGACCAGTAAGCCCAAGTACAATTGGGAAATGTCCGAAAGAGATTCTGTGGAATCACATTTCATTTTTGAGAATTGAAGCAGAAGGATCAGGCACTATCTGTCTTCAATATTATACTTACTTATTTACACAATTATGGCCAAATTTAATTCTTCACCACACTGAAGTGAACATAAAATCTTCAGGGAAAGCAGCCATATATCTTTATGTTTTCCGATTTAATTCACATGTTAAGAAAACCTTGCAAAGCATGCCAACTGATGAAGTGATTTCTGTGGTATCACTTGAAAAATAAAACAGCTTTTCACAAAGATGCTATGAATTTCAGGTGAAAAATTCAATCGTAAGCCAAATAATGTTTCGCCCACGTTTGTCACTTGTTCAGCCTATTTTGCTACTTTAAAACCAAACTCTCAATGTTTTATTCCTTCTGCTGCACTGCTCCCTAGACCAGAAAGTAAGTGCCTGATTGTAAACCGTCAGCTACAGTAGTAATACAAATCCACCAATTGTTCCTCTACTATTAAATACTATTGCAGAATATTTGTAAAACAGTTGAGAGAAGCCTTTTAGCAGTTCTCTGTGAAAAGCCATAACAATGTGTCATTCACCAGGAATACCTTTCTGGGGTGGCTACAGGACCTACTATTGTAATACGAAATCTCTCGTGTCCAGCCTTGCCTTTTTTTTGTAGTTTTACAGAAGATTTTATTTTACTGAGCTCAAATCAATGAACTGGTATTAAGAAAGCCAGCTGAGTGATCAGGGACCACCATTACACTGTCCAAAGTACAAATATATCAAAGCATTTAAGATCCATCTTTGAAGGGGAACTTTTTAGCACTAAGAGGAAGGCGTATAGGAATTTTTTGGGACATCCCGCTCCCTGCAAGGCATTCCCACTGCCCTGTCCTGCAGAAGGTGAACATCCTCCTTTCCATAATGAGACTTGACTATTCTCACCCCAGGAGAACCAACCCTTTCTGGGGTAACAATTTAAGAGTGACTCTAGGCTGGCTTGTTTACCAATATGTAAAAGGCAGCCATGGGTTAACACAAGGGTGTTTCATAACAAAGCTAGCTTGGAAATTTCTGAATGCTCTTCTTCTTAAAGTCTTTGGTGTGAAGTTATTCTGAAAAGATTCATTGATACAGGCAGGATAAAGGAAAGAATGAACAGCATGATATCTGATTTTTAATACTCCTTTCACCTGCCTTTCTACAGATATACTTTGTAGCTATATTTGTATAAGTTTTTGTGAGCACATACAAATGAAAAACCCTGGGTTTAATTCTGAAAGCACTGACATGCACTCCCCCCGCCCCTCCAGAACATACTGCTGGGATGTAGAGGACAAATAAAATAGAACAGTTGATACCTGTGACTAGAGCATTAGCCTTCTATGTAAACCTCATGTCTTATCCTTACTAACAAACATTTTAATTAAGAATCCTTTTTGTGTTTCATTTGAAAACAAATTACCCCAGAAGGGGATTACTACAGTATTTAAAATACAGCATTAAATTCAACCAACAGTTATGCAACATTAGTAGCAGAATATAACCATGAGGGGTATGACACAAAGGGTATGAATTAAGGACAATTTGGATTTTAATTCTCTACTAATACATTATGTTCCTTTTGTTGCATCATGCCTCAAACAGTTTTAAAATTGAGTGCATAATATTAGGAAGGCATACCATCTCCAGTAATTTAATGAAGACTCCAAACAGCAGCTGAGAATGTCTACTTCACATAGAATGCATCATCCTTTCCTTAATCTATGGCATTCATCATGCAAACTCTCAGCTAATGTGACTCCATATATTATTTAGACTGTGGAAACTCCCCAAAACTGTCAGACATTTTAAATGCAAGCAGAGACTTACTGCCCTATTACCTAAAGACACAGAAAAAAAATAGGCCAGATTAGTAAAATATGATCAAGACAAAAAGCCTAATTAGTCTACATTTCTTGATGTACACATTCCAATGCTCAAAACAGTCATGTTCTTTATTTCATAGCAAGTCTCCCTCTCATGTGCTGAAATGCCCAACTTCAGCTGCATTAGCCTTGTATTCTTCCCCAGTATTTGATTTCTTGCTTTCATGTAATTAGGAAATAAAAGGGAAAATTAATTAGGAAATAAAATCAAAGTTATCCAAGATCTTTAATGCCCCATCAAAATCAGATTTCAGAGAAAAAAATAAGTTTACAAGTGTCCTGGTTTCAGCTGGGATAAAGGTAATTTTCTTCCTAGTAGCTGCTATAGTGCTGTGGTTTGGATTTAGGATGAGAACAATGCTGATAACGCACTGATGTTTCAGTTGTTGCTCAGTAGTGCTTACACTAGTCAAGGACTTTTCAGCTTCCCATGCTCTGCCAGGGGCACAAGAAGCTGGGAGGGGGCACAGCCAGGACAGCTGACCCAACCTGGCCAAAGGGCTATTCCATACCATATGGCGTCACGCTCAGTATAGAAACTGGGGGGAGTTGGCCCCGGGGGGCAGCGATCGCTGTTTGGGGCCGGGCTGGGCATCGGTCAGCGGGTGGTGAGCAATTGAACTGTGCATCGCTTATTTTGTATGTTGTTGTTGTTATTATTATTATTCATTCCTTTTCTGTCCTATTAAACTGCCTTTATCTCAACCCATGCGTTTTACTTTTTTTTTCCCCCCAATTCTCTCCTCCATCCCACTGGGGAGGGAGAGTGTGAACGAATGGCTGTGTGATGTTTAGCCGCCTGCAAGGTTAAATCACAACAACAAGCTCTACTTTTAGAAGTTGTTTTACAAAGGAGTCATGGGACTATAAAAACATGACTCTGCTCTGACCTCTGTAAGATGCTCATACACGTTCTTCACAGAATTTTACCTTTTTGCAATTTTGTACCATATACTTAAAATACTTTGGCCTGGTTCCTTAGAACTATATGGTTACTTGTAGGTCCATATCTCCCCAAGAGCACAAGGCAGTGTAACAGGTCCAAATCCTTCACAACTTGAATTTAAGTTTGATGCACTAAAAGCGAAGGAAGGACATATTCTAGCGTACGTGTGTATAACATTGCTAAATAAGAACAGTGACAGCAAAATAAATGCAAGCTGTTGTCCCTAACACCCCACAGGCTGATTTCAAAGCTTTAAATCTATTACAAAAGTTTTTAAAATGGAAGACCAAAACCAACTAGGAGTTGTGTTATACTTCTCCATTATCGTGACTTTTTGTGAAGATGTTAATTGAATCTCATATAGAAGCTCTGCACACTTTAGATAGGGAGATACTTAGAAAAAAATCTCAAGGGGAATTTTATTAAATGGATTATGTATAGCCACTTGAAAACTACCTGATGCTACTTCAAATGTATCTGAAGTCTCTGAATAAACTACTTTCCTCTTTTTTCTTTCAGCCCAGGGTACGAATAGTCCACAGGAGGCATTACAAAAATAACCTAGAAGAGACATCAAGTAAGGCAATTCTGTCAAAATAAAATTAAGCTATTAAATCTCAGAGTTGAAATGCTGCTTCAGCACAATCTTGCAACGAAAGAAGACCACTCTTCATCTTGCGCTTCCTACGGCAGCACAACCATATATTCTCAATCCTCCTTCACATCTGGCAGAACTGGGAGCCTCTTGTCTCATGCCAAAGGAATGAGAAAAACTTACTTCACCACTGCAGGGACAGAAGAAATCTACTAGGTGATCTTAATAGATCCTTCATTTGAATTCCTCAGAAGGTGAAATTCTTTTGATACCTATCTGCTCTGCTCAGTGCCGAACTCCAAGATCAACAAGGCTTACCCACTCTGACCATGAGCACCAGAGGATACACAGGCGCCAGGAACTCGGGACACTGCCCTTCACTATCCTAATGTCACCTCTTTCAGTCTATTGTTGTGACTTTCAGAAACACTTCAAATATTACCTTAAAAAATGCAATCTTATTATAGAATAGCACATGGCATTTTATCAATACTATGAAATTGTATTCATGGATCAATTTACTTAAAAATTATTCCTAAAACCCAAGATTGAGTGCTACACGTATAATATTGTTGTATCTTGAAAGACAAATATTTACAATGTTAGCAGTGATTTGTTTGTACACCCTTCAAAGTGTGCAATGTTAAATCATTTCTGAAAGTAATGTAATAAAACGGGATTTAATATCCTGACAGCTCTTACATAATTTTGTTTCATAGGCTAAAGAATCACATCCCCAAAAATGCTACAAACAAGGTTTCTTGTAAGAAACCAATTATACACTACCATGTTTATGCCGTCGAGACAAAATGAGGAAAACACCATTCACTGAGGCAAAAAATGAAGGGAAAAAAAAAAAAAGAAACCAAACCCCAAACAACTTAGGTCATTTTTTAGAAAGATGATGTCATATTTATATTCTACATCAGAAATAGGTGTTAGATTTCTAAATACTGCAGGGCAGATCCCTACCTCTTCTGATGCTGCCAACAGGTTATTCTCCACAGAGGAACAACGAGAGGACAAATATCAGAGTTTTTTGTATTTTTTTTTTCAAAACAAGGCCACTCATGCTTACCTAAACACAAAAATCAATAGACTTAAACGCTACCTTAGCCACATTTGCTATAGTTGATATAAATTTTATTCCCAGATTCCACCAGCCTTTCATAGGAACAAGGCATGACCAATAATTTGCAGTGGCTCAAAAATATCAGCAGCAGTAAAACATGTATGCAATCCTTGTTTTCTAGCCCAGTGCACACAACCCAGAGCACTCTGATAAAGGACAGACATGGAATACAAACAAAAGTGCCTCCTGTGCACTAAACAGATCAGCTGGAAAATCCCAGTGGAGCTCAGACTAGAGCTCGTATGTGCAGTATGACAGAGCAGTGCTGATGCAGTTTTGAAAGCTGTACTCGCAACAGACTGGGGCAGGGGAGGAAACTTATTCAGTCACTGTACAAATTTAATACAATCTTTTATCTTGCATGCTACAAACAACAGTTACAAATAAAAGCTGCAGTTATAAATAAACTGCATCCCAGAACTTCAAGTCTGACAAAGGAAAAAATCCAAATCTTGCTGAAAATCACGTTAGAACTGAAGTTTTGAGGAAACACTACGCAGCGCAGCTCCTGTAGTAAATCTGTTTAATGTTACCGATGCAGTACAAACAGCACACTCTTCAGGACTAAAATATACTGGAACCTCTGAAAGTAAACATCGGTATTCTCAGACTTGAAAATACATATTTAGTTTCTATTAAGGTTATGAAAGTCAATGCCAGATCGACAGAGAAGAAAATCAGAAAATCTGAACTCCTCTCATGAAACTTCAGGCTTTAATTACTGATACCTGATGAATATCACTGCAGTGCCATGAAATGTCAGTACTCAATTGTTTGCCTGACCATTTGTCAAAAGTTATGGTCTGCGGTGAACTTAATGTAATAAAGCTGAGGCACAGCTATGCCCAATGCAAAAACTCTCTGCTTAAATCACGGAATGAAAACAGTTTTGAAATAAGACTCAGAGTCACCCTGAAGCTGCTGAGACTGACCTACATTTCCATCAGAGGATAACGCCCTGTAGCAGGGGTGGCAGAGAGTGTGAAAACACTATAGCAAGAACCACCAGCACTCAAGTGGCGTGTTTTTGGTAAGCACTGACTTAGTCTTTCCTGGATATGAGCAGCAGCCTCATACTATCGTCATGAACAAAGATGTTAGTAGATCTGCTTCCGACATAGTTTTTAAGAATACCCCAAGCCTCAAATCGACGACAATTGAGCTGGATAAAGATCTAATTTTCACAGAAAACACCACAGCTGAAAGGGCTAAAAGCAATACTTCTGAGAAAGATGAAATCACTGACTGTGGTAACATGCCAAACTACTCTTCAATGCACAGACTTTGCACACAACCACAGTTTTAACTTGTGGCCACACAAAGAGAAAGCACTGCAGATAATGTTGCAACAAAACTTCATACTAGCCCTGAAGGGTGCTCCTTCCAATCAAATCCAAACAATTCAGTTTAGAAAGAGGTCTTAATTTCTCTAATTCATGTCACAACTCCAATTAATCTTTCTGAACAGGTGACCTGAATGCAGGCAAGTCCCTTATTCTTATTTAAACATTTCCATCCAGCCTGCTTAATGTCTGCCTTCAATAGTATTATGTAATTTACCTGACATCAAGAGTATGAAATTTTCCTTTCTTCTGATCTCAAAGATTTGGATATAAGAAAGGTCGCATTATCTCATGAGTCAAGTAGAAATCTTCTTTAGATCCTGGAAACAAAATCCAAAATGGTCCTTAAAACCATTGTGGTTACAGAATTCAAGCAGAATTTCACAAGAATAATTAGCTGCAATTGGGCTGTTTTCCTTATCCTGAAAGTGATCACAGGAAAGCACCTCTTGACAGAAGCAAAACCAATTCTGTCCTCAAAGACTGAAACTGAACCTTAAGTTCTCTAGCCAAATTATTTTCCATACTTGACCTATCAATTTGAATAAAGTTCAGGATATGGCTGCTCATCCAAAATGGAAGACATAACTAAGAACGAGATTGCCAAATGTTAGTGTGTATATACAGACTCACATATGTATATATACACATATATATATACACACACATGCATGCGTAGATGTATGCATATATACAAAAAAGTTTACAGGAAGCAAGCTGATTTTTAAAGTGACTTTTTTGCCCCTCTAAGCTTTCTCTAGGAAAAAGATTTCCAGGTAATTTCCTCCAGCTAACTCATTAAGTCAATGTGAACAAGAACATTTCAAAATGTTGATTCTATGGTGGACCAGTAACAAGCTATATGCACCACAAAAGCCAGATGAGAAAATATTCCTGCTTGAAAGAATTGTAAAGTCTTTAATATCTCACGTGCTTTCAGACTTCCAGCGTGACATTACTGAAAGCGACATTGCTGGTCATCAGATCAGCAGATTTCCTTCACAGATGCCAGGTTAATTAACAGCCTGGATTTCTA
Organism: Scopus umbretta; assembly: GCA_013400535.1. Classification (NCBI taxonomy): domain Eukaryota; kingdom Metazoa; phylum Chordata; class Aves; order Pelecaniformes; family Scopidae; genus Scopus; species Scopus umbretta. The sequence continues at coordinate 173,029 of VZTL01016578.1, forward strand.
TCTTGTAACAAAACGTTGAAGAAACTTCTGAAGTCTTCCACCACCTATATTGACAACTTTGCTCCTTTTTATTATTTTTTACATCACTATGACCTGAGCTAAATGAATACCGAAAATTGTGATGTGCTTTGTGAATTTACGGAGCTATATATTTTAATCCCCAGGACCCAGGATTTTACTACACACTTTCTGTAAGGAAGCTTTTTTTCCCCCCATGTTCCACCTATTTCAGTGCAACTGTGGGTTGCTGCCAAAAGCAATAATCCCATTTTTCACCATTGCAGTTTTGTCCCATCCCCTTCTTTGCACCAGCTCTAGTAATCACACAGCTGCTGGGTGTGTTGCATCAGTTTGCTGATTGAACAAAATACAATTTTTTTCCCCCTCTCCTTTTTGGTGTCAATCCTCCATCCGGTCTGTGAACACCAAGGCCACACAATCATCAGATCAGTATCAACAGAAGCAGTGAAAAGACTTCTTTTGGCTGCAGTCCACATTTACACCAGATTATATGTAGTATAAAACTACCCCCTTAGCTCTTCTGCTGAATTAAAATAATTAAAAGCAAAGAGAGCACACCCTCACAAGCCTCACAGAAGTAAATATTTCAAGTGCTGCCATTTAAAAAACCCATAAAATGTCACACATTTGAGTTCCAAGAGTATGCTCTCGCATGTGTGCCTTTACTGGTTTTACCATGAAGATGTTTACTCAAACTATTTTCCTCACACAAGGATTGTGTAAATTTTAAATGTGTCATAACATGAGTCAACTGTAGTATCTTAAAGTATACAGCAAATCCATTTGTTTCGAGAAGTTAAAAATCCAAATTCCAGTGTATTCTCACATGTATATTTCAGGCTTAAAATCAATAATATATTTTTAAAGCACACATATGAAAACCAGATTGCAGTCCCACAGTTGAAAATCATTATATTGTACCACATAATTAACAGTGCCTAAATCTGAACACAGTTCTTTCTAAGCAAAGAGATGTCAGAATTAGTCATATGAAAGACTGGCTTAGAAAGGAGCCCAGTATAATTACTATAAACTCTACAACATTCATGTACATTAGGCTTAGAAGAATGGTTTTATGGTTTTAACACCAGAAGAAAAAAAAAATTGTCTACTTCCTCCTGATTGTGAAAGTAAGCTTGGCAGCAAGAACTGAGCAGGGTAGTTTGATTCAGCAAACAAGCCTTCAATAATAACTTAAACTGACCACATTACTGTATAGTTAAAACATTAAGGTGTCAGTTGGAGATCTGTACCTTATTTTTCTATGAAGTGGCTGGAGTCATAGCTCATATGAATTTAGACCCCGTTCACTCAAATATGTAGGGCCACATGGCTAAAAAAAAAAATAATCTGATTATACTCTAACACTATACATACCACTCAAAATGCAACGTGCCTACTTCCTGAATGCAGAGTTTGAGAAAAGGACAGGTAAAAGATCCCAAACATTATGCAGAACTAACTGAAGTATAAGAAGATGTCCGAATCCCTTAATTCTGGCAAAATTCTACCAACTAAGGAACAAAATGACAAGGAAGATCTTTTACACCAAGTTCTACAGAACCTGCAGCCTTGGAGAAGGTATCTCAAAGCTATCCACTTGCTTCCTTGCTACAGGTCTGCTTGGGGAAGCCCATCACCTTTCCAAGAAATTACAACGTGCAAAATATGACACCCTCCAATGCTGCACCAGAAGCTCCAGTCAGGACCAGAGCTTACATGAACGAGGTTACTCTGTGCCAGGTATGCCTTGACCACTTCTGCCTGAAAAAGAGCATTTTAAGATGCTCTTTTCTAGTGTAAAAAAGTCAGAACTGGATTTTAACTCTCACACCAGGGACCCAAATGTCTCCTTAAATGTTTTATATGTTCCACAAATCATTAAATAATGACTACAGCCTGGAAAGCTCAGCCTTAGAACACAGTACTCATTCTTCATTTTACGAAGTGGTTTCCAAGTTGCCTCAAACAGCATTGAGAGCAAAACCAACTCATACTACACATACAAATTTCATGCCTTTAACCACACCACCTTCCACCCTAAATACTGGTCTAAGACACATACAGGCATAGCTGAACACCTATTGTAGTCATTGACACCTATTTCATTCATTGCCTCCCTCAGCTTCAGCAAAATCAAGGCAAGGCTCCAGTGTTCCTCATTGTTGTGCCTCTTGCAACAGACCCCCTTCGGCTGACGTAGCCCGGAGGCCCAACACCCCGCCTCCGGGCCAATGAGCACTGACACCAATACGAGGATGCTGCAAATGGCGTTTATTAATAGGTTGCATAGCAATATATACTCCGCTGCCTTTCGTTACCACCCATAAGCTATACGTCACGAGGGGTAGGAATACACATGTCAAAGGGGAGGCCCCTGTTCTTTCCGTTACAGCGCGTGATCTTCCGACCGCTATCCCCTACACCTCATCACCTATCTTTTACTCTTAGCTGCCATGTCAAGCTCACAGCTGCGTATTTTCCTGGCAACTGTGAATCAACTCTCACTCTGATGACTGATTTACAGACCAGAGTAAGATGAGCTTACAAGAATTATTCTATTAACAACTTAAAACCAAGCTGCTTGTTCCCCCACAACAACATCCCTCCAGAGGTTGTGACACTGTCAGTTATATTAGTTAGTTACATTAACATGCCCCAGTCCAGATTCGGTGAAGTATCCAGGCAGAAAAAAAACCCAACCAAAACCCAAACTTACTTCTGCTTTAGTTTTTTCTGTTAAGCAAATCATTTAGTTGGGACAATGAGAGGAATAAGTAAAATAATGTTCCTGCTTGCAGACACAAAATGACTAGCAATTCAGGCATATGCCAATGATTTTAAAGGCATCTATGCACCTCAGTAATTTTGTTCCAAATAATAAAAATAAATATAAACCCATTAATAGGCTGGGGCACAGCTCAGCAGAACACAGATTTCAACTGCTGTAGATGTCTCATACTGAGGAGTTCCCTGAGCTGGAGAAGTGCCTAGAAGTTATTCAAACAGCTCACATTTCTGTTGTTCTAGCAAGGAAACAGAATTTCTTGGCCAATACAAACATGATGCCCTGAGCAGGTCATCTGTAGAGATTAACCTATGAGCACCTGGGGTCAGATGTGTGAGACAGAACACGTAACCCATGAAGGTATTCGCTGCCTTGAGGACTGAGCAGATACACAAACGTGCTTGCCTTTGCACAGGTGACAGGGCTTTTTGTCAGACCCAGAAATTAATGTGAAGGATAATGTAGACTACTTCAAAAGCTGCTCTCCAGCTGACAGGTTATGCCATCCCCATTAAATACACATGGCAAATTGGTCCTGGCACACCTAATTCCACCAGCTTTTGAAAGATTAGCCATTAGGGAAAACTTTTACAGACTTCTGTACTTCAGAAGAACTGACATACCAGAGAATTATAGGACTTGAAACAGGCACATCTTCCCCTTCCCCCCCACCCAACCCCACAATAAAGGAAGCAACCCACAAAATCTGTGAAGGAAATAATTACATGGTTGAACAGCTAAGTGTGCCTTTGAACATATCCTACTTTTTCAAAACCTTGATTGAAAGTGCTACTGGCAGCTGTGCTGTAAGCACATAAGTGTGGTAAGGAATGATTACAAATTACCCATTCTCCTTCTCCCCAAATCACTTCCATATTAGCAGGGATATAGATAGAACAAGTTATAACAGAGGCAACTCCACTAACGCTGCAGAAAGTGTTCCTGAGCATGTGAGTATTTTGACTAATCCGATAAATACTTTCATAAGACATACATACAACACTGGAGAGTATTTATAGTTTTCACAATTCTGAAAATGGCTACAGTGTTCTTGGAAAGTCATATTAATCCACACAAGCAGATTAATATATCCTTGCACTGTAAACACAGTATTGTTCTTAAATTTGCTGGGAATATGTTAACACACTCCTCAACTTCTTAATTAGTGTGACCTTATAGAGTACACACTCAAAACATGACAAAAGGAGGAGCTTCTTGGGGACCATCTTTCTCTCAAGATCTACTAAAAATGCACACAGCAAAGAAATGTTAAAAGTGTTGGCAGCAATTTACAAAAGCTGAAAAATCCAACTCTACCCTGAAATGTTATCTAAAATTTTATTCTAAGATTCGACTTTCACACACATAGTATGGTGACAATATTTGTGTCCATATAAATGGAGAAACAAATGCAACATCATTAAATTTATAATGCATATCTTACTGCAAAACACAATAACTGCAGAGCATGGCCAAGTATGTGAGACAAAAAGTTCCTATAGCTCAACTTGATTTTAAAATTTTATTTTCATTTGTTTGCAAAAGCTTGAGTGATGCTTAGGTAATAAATGTTTAATAGTTTATAACATTTTCTCTTTCCATTTTTGGATAATTCTAAGTCTAGACTTCACAAAGGTTACGATTAAGTCAACTTTTTAGATGCACAAATTTATTTTCTTATCTTTGCACTTACACTATAAAAATGGTAGAATATATGCATGCAAGTTTTCCATTATGAATGCTGATAAACAGGTGATGTTACTTAGTTTCTTCCATACTTCTAGGGTCATAATGAAAAACTACTCATGTTTACCTTCCAAATAACCAACTGTTGTAACTATCATTTCCCCAAAGTTTTGTTAATTCCTTCCATTCAGCTCTTCCAGAAAAAGGATACAGAAATCACCCCAAATTAGCATTCCAGCTTTGACAAAAGTCTCCAAAGAAACTCATGATTTTCCTCGCAGCTAAAACAAGTTGACAATGCTAACTACAAGTTCTTAACCGGTGGAAGTCACCACTTTACAGTGAGGCAATTTCTTATCCTATAAAGACTGTGTGATAAAAGGGGCAGACACTATATACGAATCGGCAATGCGAGCTCTTGGCATTTGTGCAAAGTTACAACCAAGATCAGAGCACTAACATGAGAGAAAAGGATATACCCCCCACCACCACCACCAATAACAGCTGCCAGTTTTATAAAGAAAACCTTGCAACTTCATGATTTGCATTCTTCCACTGTACCAAGAAACAGGCAAGTAGTGACCATAAAATCTGACTAATAATATATCTGAAAATCAATTGAAAAGTTAGATTAATTCAAACTTATGAAATCATATTTTGAAAAATATATGGCTCAATTAAGAACACCAGCACTACCAGGAACTTGCATGCTCCATAGACTCACATTCACTACAATAGATGAAGGTACCTACAAACCAGCTCTTTATCACGCATTAAAAAAGAAAAGCAGTTGGAGCTTCATCTCATTCTTCTAATATTATCTTCTGAGGTAGGAAATGAAAAAAAAATTAACCCAGCAGCTAGGCTTTGTGTATACAGAAGCAACAGCAGAGCTTCTAAAGAAATAGGGTTTCTATAGCATCCGATTCATGCAAGAGAATGCAGATAATTGATTGGGAAAGTCTTGTTTCACAAGCTTTATTTAACTTGAGAGTCCCTTTCATAAACAAGAGGGCTTGGGGATGGGGGGAGACATTATCTACCTTCCCAGAATAGCCCCAGAAGAGTAAAACAATCTTAGTTTTATTTAAAACAAGGCTACAATTTTCTTTTTAGTTATAACTCAAATAGCTCTGAAAGCTCTGGAATATTTCAGAGGCAAGACCAAAAGCAAAACAGATGGATATTAGAAAACATTATAATGCAATCTAAATGACGCTTTGCACATTTCATGAGGTATGAAATTTTTAAAGTATTTTTCTCATCATCAAATCTTTTCTATTTCATATAATACAGAATTTTAGTTTGCCTCATTACAAGCAATGCATTAATTTTTCAAATAAGTAATTTTTTCCTGAAATGCCAAGTCTTCAGTTAACTTTGTTTTCATTCAACCAAATTAATTTCTATTCCCCAAACAGGCTTCATACTTGTAATCAGATTCAAAGTTAAATAACACTGAAGAAAACTGGTTTCTGCTGTTCAATCTTTTTTTACAAATAAGTACCATATATGCAGGAAATCTTCCTACTTTTCACTTCAACAGTAATATCTAACAGAACTTAACTCTTGTTGTGGATCACTCCGCAGATTCTTCATTTAAGTAGCACACATTTTTAATACAACATAAAGCACTTACCCTTCTAACCTGACATCAGGTAAAGATCTGTTGAGTGCAATCATTTCACTTGCCATTAAATTAAATTGATTTATTTTAAACATTTCTTTCATTTTTTCTTGCTCCTCTTTTGGAATGACCACAGGCTTCCCCATCTCTCCAGGTCCTTCGTGTGGTTTTTGTATAGGTTCTGGAACTAAGAATAAATAAAAAGTTGGTAACTGCTTTTGTGCCTCTTTTGTTTATTTATATTTTATTTTACACTGTAGGAGTGTTCCTGTTTAAAACAGAGTTCTAAACCCACCAGGTTTTGGAAGTGAAAACAAATCTTCACATTTGGGAGTTTAACAGAAGTAGTTATGTGCTACTCTTAGACACCACAATTCATTTGAAACAACAGTAAGGGTTTGTATCTATCCATCACCATGCCCTAATTTACTGTTAAAGTTCTGGAACAACAGACATTTATATTCCAGATTGTTCTTACACACACAAGCTTTTCAGGAAAAGTTGAATTTTCTTTTACAGGGATTTTGGTAAAGATTAAATTGAAGTAAAATTGTAACTTCACATTTATTTCCACATTTTTATTTTGACAGAATGACATTGTCATTTACAGTTTAGAAATATAATTTCTCTTGGTTTTACTAACATTATTTTTAGTCAACATAATCACATTGGAGTTTAAAGTTAGTACTTGAAACAGAA
>VZTL01016584.1:0-33806 GCA_013400535.1 Scopus umbretta
GGAGGTTATTCCAATGAATGATTGTTCTTATTGTAAAGAATTTCTTTCTTATGTTGAAATGATGTTTTAGTTAATCTTTTTTTAATTAATAATTATGTATTTGTTCATTCAAAGCATTTTTTTCAAATAAGTTAAAATATGTTATTTAAATTACTAGAAACGTTCAAAGATCTGAAGTGAAATATAATTACTAAACTTTTCAAAGCAAAGGGGTTTCAACTGACTTCCTATACTTACTTTTCCCTCCTAAATTTTGGAGGTTTTTTTGTTTTTGTTTTTGTTTTTTTTTTTTAAATCCTGATTCAGCAAAAGCAAAAATTTTAAGGCTCCATCTCTCACAAAAGAGGAATATTATTTATGGAATATTTGTAGCCAGGAGCTGATGTGACTTCAGGGCTATGTACTTTTAGATACCTGAACATGAATCCACATTTTTTTTTGTTAAACAAAAGGATAAGCGAGACTTTCAATTGAGGCTGCATGGTCAGGTTATATGTTTGTATGTACACTTGCCACATTCCATGGGCTTTTTGCCAGGGTGGTCTAAGGATACTTGTCAGACAAGGTTTATAAAAAAATTTGTTATCTCATATGCATCTAACTGGTTTGGAAAAACTTGATATACTCTTTGGAACACAAACGTACCAGAGCTTTTGCAATACAGTTTGCATACCACAAAAACATGTCAGTTAAATATAAGCAGTCAAGAGCACCAAACATTTCAGTTATGAAAAATGATTTGTTTTCCCTTATCAGTACTTCACATGTCCTAATGCTTCAGTTGTGTAATAAAATTGGACTTTAGCTGTACTGAGATAATTACAAGTATAGTTCCTTTTAGCCAAAAAGGAACTTTGAAAACAAATTGTAAGAGGTAATGGTTGCAGTATAATGTTTGATTTGGTAGCCACACACTTCTTTAGTCAAATCTAATAGTGTAAGTCACTGACCATTGTTCTGCTAAGGATTTACAGTTGAAATCACCAATGTAAGCCATATCAGTAAATGAAACTGCTCACAGTCAGAATGGTTAAGTCCTAAAAGAGAAGTGTCACAAGTCTCCTGGATCAACTCAGAACTAGCACTACAAAGATAAACAGGATATAAACAATACTGTTAAGAAGGGTTGTTTAAAGTTGCTGTGTTTTCTGTATCAGGACTTGAAGAAGTATACCTCAGAAAATAAGTATGGTTTGCACACGAAAAAAATAAATAAAAAACTTGTCAGAACCTTCTTCTTGCATAAAGATGATTGACTGGATATAAAAATCCATGAGCTCTGTAATGCAGTCACTACTATACAAAGCAAAAAAATAAACCACAAAGACTATTTTTAATCATTTACTTTTTAACAGTAAACAACCAGCTATTCTGGAAAGAAAAAAAAAAAAAAAAAAAAAAAAAAACAGAAAANTACTATTATTATTATTTTCTCTTTCTCTACTATCCCATTAAACTGCCTTTATCTCAACCCACGGGTTTTAGGGGGTTTTTTTCAGTTCTCTCCCCATCCTGCCGGGGCAGGAGGAGGGTGAGTGAGCGTCTGCGTGGTGCTTGGTTGCTGATCAGGGTTAAACCAAACCAGTAAGTGAGCTTTTCATGCATATAAAATGTTTTCATGCATATAAAACAAGAATAATACTGTAACTGAGTGCATCAACAGCACATCAGCAAGAGCAAACTGCAACTGTGGATTCCCTCAGTCATTTCTAGTTTTTCAAAACTTACCTGAAGCACATAAGTTTCTAGCATACTGTCTAGTCAGTGGTATGCATATTCTGTTTTATTATGTCTGTGAATATTTAATACTTTTAGAATGTGGTCGATGTTTTCCTAAAATAGAATGGATTTATATGCATGAATACATTCTAAAAAGATATTTAACTTCCCACAAGATGGGCCTAGGGTTTTTAAAGGTTTGTTTATAATAGTGGCTTAATTTTAAGTATGTGGAAAAGCCCTGGTATGCAGAAACAACTGAACAGGTTTACTCTTGAGGTTCAGGGAGACTCATTTTTATCCCATGGAAGATTTTAATATTTTGTATTTTTAAATATGTCTTCATAGCTCCTCTTGTGCATATCTTCTACTTGTAAAACAAACTTTTAAAGTCATCTGAGTATGTATGTTCTGTTTTTCAGCAGTAATTAGGAGAGAATGAGAATGCTTCATAGACCACCCAGAGTATTTAATTAAACTGTAAGTCAAGATTTTTTTAAAGGTCCCTCTAGCGGTGGCAAAACATTGTAGTTATGATCTGCTTTTCAAAGTCAAACCTTTATACAAGAACAATGCTAACTTACAAGGTCAGTTCAAAGTCAGTGCAAATTCTAACCCCATGGGATATAGATGTCTTTCAAGAAAGAGGTATTATTCCTGCACATACACTCACAATAGAAGGAAGATAAAAAGTGTTCAAAGACTACAGGGTGAATAATTTTAGATGTATATGAGCATTCTGATAATTTGGAACTGAACCCAAATTATATACGGTTTTGGCACATTCTGAACTATTGAATACATTTCAGTTCTAATCAATATATGCCAATGTACTATGCTATCATTCTTTGTAATTATATTGAAGGAACAAACAAGAGTATGTATTGTTCCAAGTTTTTGCCTGAACAGTTTTGAATAAATTACTCCAAAGAGTGTCCTCCTCCAACAAGATATTCTGAAACTGTAGACTGTGTAGAATCTAAAGCCCTAGATTCACATTAAAATAATTGAGCCTGATTCTCTATTTAATACCTCTGATTATTAAGAAGGCATAATTATATCCATAGTGTTATTCTTACTAATAACAATGTTGATATACAACAAAACAGATATGCCGCTGATTGTCTCTCGCTAACTCAGTCACTAGATACGTTGGACAAGTTTCTGACCAGCTACTAATGTGGAACACAGTAAGCAGCTTTATAAAAAAAAAAACATTTGCTAAAATGCAAGTATTCCAAAAAAGCCCAAAAAAGTTCTTAATAATAAATAAAAATATTAGAAAAAAATGGGTAAGATATAAAGCCTTTCTTCAGATAACCAAAGATAAATTATGCAGTTTTCTTTGTAGAATTTGCCAATCAACTTCTAACAAATTCACTTATTCTCAATTACCTTTCTTAAGTACACAGCAGAGCTATCTTAATTCAAATAGAGTTTTAAAATTTTATATTGTGATCTGCCAATGTGTGTGTGCGTCTGAATTCTGTGTATGCACCTCAAATATCCTTTACCATAATTTTGTGACTCTATATTACAGTTAGTCCATAGCCAGCTATAAAATTTATTCTAAGAATGCTAACTCCTAAATGAAATACAAGGTAAACTGCAACATGATATTGTTTCAAAACTAACAGAAATTAATGTATCAGAAAGGAAAAATTAATGTTAAATTACGGCCAACTCGTCTAAGGATCTGGGGTTTGGGGTTTTTTTTGGCTTTTTTGTTTTCTTTTCTTAGTTCTGGAGTGCTTCAGAATACTGTTATTACAAAAATATATTGTTTATATTTGGCCCAGATTCGAAAGTTGAATGAGAACTGACCCAAAACTGAAAGAAATAGGAAACGGAGATGAATCTTACAAGAAAAACAATATTGAAGAAAGAACACATTCAGGGTTGTATGCAGTGTGACACTTTGATAACAAAGTTGATTTTTTTTTTTTTTTTTAGTTCAAATTGAAGGTTATTGTGACTCCTCCATGAAATGTAAGGTATTGCAATAAAGACTGCACAAGACAATAGTATTACAGTTTCAAACTTGATTTGCTTTTCTTCTATGAAATCTAGTTTATTCCACTGAAACTCTGGCTCAGGCACCTATGCTAAAAATATCAGAAATGAAATTAAAATGCCTACTGTCTCCTTTTGTTCCTTGACAAATGACACCATGGAAATTTCACTCTTCACCAGTGGAAAGAAACATACCTTGTAACAGAGAACTAGTTCGTGCTCTGTGCACTGGACCTGAACCTAAGCTTCCCAGGAATTAACTGAAACCCAAGTAGAATGTACAGTGTTAACAAGTCATTGTGGATGGGGTTTAGTATTTTTTCCACTTTAGCAGTCAAAATGACATTTCAAACACTCTATAATCAGGCCAGTCAGTCATTTTTCATCAAAAAGTTTCTTGGGAGAAAAAAATTAATCAATTATATCTTACGTACTCACCTTGAACTGTCACTTGGAATTCAGAAATATAGAACATAACCGAGTAACTCCAAATGACTTCAAATATTGAGATTATTATTAATCATAGTATCTCCCTGCAAAATATGGAGTCATTACAGAAGAGGATTATGAAGTTCTTATTAAAATATATAGATACCACGGTTTCAGCATTACTATAATTTACTTAGTCAGTTGTCAGAACTCAAGACTATCCTTACAGCACAACCTCCCTCCTTCCGCTTATTAAAGAAAATGAGCCTACATAAGGAGCAACCCAGTCTACAAAGGCTTGGTTTTCCATTTCTGGCTCCAGGCAAATGCATCTCATATGTTATCTCCTTGATATCCAAATGTCACCTTAAACAGACATGTGAGCTACATATCTAATTTGATTGCATATTAGAAAAATTACAAACTTGGCTTATAACATCAAGATTTTAAGTTGCTATATTCATTAACCCAAACTATCTCCTGCAGCATTACAGAGAGCACAACTGTGATTCACCCTTGCAAAAAAATAAACTAACTTTCCTAAAAGTCACACTAGGCAATTTGTCAGTCTTTGATAGAGAAGAAAATTTCTTCTGGATCCTCAAATTGGCTGTTGGCTTGAACAATTAGATATCAGAAACACAATCCAGCCTGTTTTAAGACAAAAAGAATTGTTTCACACACAGCACTGAGCGGTCCAGGGAAGAATCATGCATCTCGATTTTTTTCATGAGTTGACCAACAAGCTCTGCATAAGCCTGATCTCCCAGGTCTTTTGGACTTAAGATGGGGAAGGGCTGAAAACAATTAAGTTAGTTTTCCCTTCTTTCCATGAATCCAGGAGTTATCTCTTCCAATTCAAAGTCGTGCTTCACATTTTTCAGGGGAGGTGATTTTTTTTTAGTTCCCAGGTCAATGAATGCTGGTCACTTGTACCCTTATTGCCTGCTATATGCACAAAATGATACACAAACTGAAGAAAGTTTAAGGCCAATTGTAAACTTCACCTGAAGGGCTAAATTCAACATTATCAGTAAATACATTAATGCAAACTATAAGCCCTAAAATCATAGAATCACTCAAGATGTCATGCAGTCCAACATCCTGCTCAAAGCAGAGTCAACACTGAATGCAGACCAGGTGCTCAAGGGCCTCATCCAGCTGGTTTTTGAAAACCTCTGATAATGAAGATATCACAACTTCTCTGGGCACTCTGATCCAGTGCTTAATTATTCTCATGGGGATATTTTTTTTCCCTTATATCCAGTCAGACTAATCCCTTTTAGTTCATGATCATGGTCCTCTGTTCTCCTGCCTGCCTTTGTCTTCTTGGTGACCTTCCTGTAAATAAGGACAGGTGGCTTTTAGTGTTCCCCACAGCTGTCCCTTCTCCTGGCTGAGCAAACCCCAATTCCCCAGCCCCTCCTCACAAGGTACGGTCTCCACCTTGGTGGCCCCTGAATGCATTTGTTTAACAACATCATTGCACTGTGCATCCCAAAACTGGATACCTTATTTGAGATATGGTCCAATGAGCGACAAGTAAAGAGGAATAGTCAATTCCACGATCTAGTGCCTCTGCTGCTGTTGGTACAGCCCAGGAAGCTGCTGGCCTTCATTGGCTGGTCACATCATTGCCATGTGTTTACCAGTTAACAACAACAAAACAAAACAGCACAACTCTGATTTCTAGCATTCATTTTTTATTTTTGCTGTTTGTGAATCTAACTAAAGTGAAGAAAAATGCTCTGAACATCTACAAACACAAAACACCCCATATGATTAAGGTTAGGAGACTAATTAAAAACAACAATCCTTTTTCAGATGCATATTTTTCTTTCAACACATTGCTTTCCCCTAATCTACTTCCAAATTTTTTTGCAGATTCTTGCTTTCAAGGTTTCTGAACTGGGACCTAATTCCTCAAGGTGTACGTGGGTGGGGTGAAAAGAATGATTAATTTATTACATAATCAGTAATGGTCCCATTAAAGGATTCAGTAATGATATAGGCAAAGGCAGAATCATCAGTTTTAACATATTATTCCATAGCGTGGAAGTGAATATATTTCTCATTTATTTCCCCCTGGATATTTTCATAACCATCACCCATCACTAAAAGGTACGAAGCAGAGGTATAGAAAAAGGATTGGGTGCCTTCAATCATAGTAAGTTTGCATTTTTTTAGCGTTCTAAGAGTTTGCACAAAGGTGGCTAAGAAGCTGCTCACTACTTCCTCTGGACCACTGACTGATGTGAATCTGTTGGTTGGTTGGGGATTTTTTGTTGTTTGTTTGTTTTTTAACATATAATTTAACAGAGCAAATTATAAAAATCCACTGTGCAAATTAAAGGCACTGTTAACACTTTTTATTTTATTTAGGCAGTATGCTATGCCTTGTAACCATGTTTGAAAGATAAGAGACTTCCATTACAAAAACAGAAGAAAGAAAAAAGGAATTGAACTCAGAGCTACCTACTGTGATAATTTTTCATCTAACTGGTTACACTCTTTTCAGCCTGTAGACAAGAACAAGCACAGTTACTCTTTTGTTAATCTCAGTTCTGCTCATGGTTGAACACCCTATGAGATTATGAGAAAAGAAAAAAATCCACACTTTGGGGTTCCTGCAATTCCCCTTTTAATAGAAGCACAAATAGGTTTTCAAAATCTCTAGCTTCACTGATCATAAAGGTGTCCTGAAAACAAAACTTTCAGTAACAATTTTTTTATGGCAATAATCACGACATTTTGAAGAATGTTTTTTTTGCTCTCATGTTTACCACAGGTCCACTGCTGAGAGAAGGAATTTATAACTATTATTTAAACATGTGAGTTCACACCGACTTCAATGTGATCAGCATTTAATTTTTATTTTTGTATTCTAAACAATGGGATGTTCTTTTCCTTTCTGTGTGTTATAAATTGTTGGTCTACAATTTCTCTTGTTACTTTGAAAGAGATAGATGCAGTAAATAGCCTAAAACCAAAAAAAAAAAGAAATTAAAATATATCTTAAAGTAATACACTAAGTAGTTTTTTTAAAAAAACATATCTGATGAATAATATAATGCCCAATGCAATGAAATGGCATCCAGATAAAGCTGTACTGTTAATTTGAACAGGATCTAAAATGATTAATTCAGAGTAATGATTGATCAGAACAGTGAACAAAACCTTAAAGTTTTTTTTAGTCTACACTGTGTCTTGTCCAGGTGAAACTTCAATTTAATTACACTTCTTTTTTTACTGTATGTCATCAGCATAAACACCACTGTTCATCTAGGCTACATAAACTCTTTGTTTTTTCACAGATACTGTGATGAGAGGATGACAGAACAATGATCTGTTGGAAAATTAAAATCTGTTTTTTCAGAAGTATGCCTGAAACCCGTCAGTTTTCAGGAACATCACTATTTTTCAAAAAAATTAAAATTTCATTTCTTTATAGTAGGAATATTCAGTTTGATAAATAAAACATGGTTATACACTTACTTTTGACATACATAAAATTTTAATTCCAATATCAAAATATATAAAGTATTAGGTGTTATGCTTAATATTTTATGTTTTACCATTTTCTAAATCAAAATGATTCCATACATCTCAATCTGATTTTTTCACTGTATTAATTAAAGGAAGAGTTCAAGTTTTAACTTTTCTTCCTGATATGCTAGAACCTCCAGTTCTAATTCCTTTCTTTGTATGGATGGCAAGGTGCCATTAGGACAAGGTATCTTTTCAAAAACTAAGGTTGTGTATAGCAAGTAATGGAAAATTATAACAAATTAGGATTTGCTAAGTATTGCTCAAATGAATGTTAAAAAAATACATATTTAGCAACATAACTTGAGTGAACTATCTGAACAGATATGGCAGAAAGAATGGGGAAATATATCTGTTTTCCTCATTACTAATGTGCCCTTCCTTAATACAGATGTTATCAGAATTAACACAATGCAAGTTTGGATCTATATTTCCTTTACTAAGCACAGGAAATCAATTAGTACAACAGTTTTATAGCAGAATGGCTATTTTAGTGTTCACGGTCTAATCCTTTTTTTACGCTGAAAACATAACTGATAGGAAAAAAGTAGAACTTCACATAATACTTCTCTACCTGAATCAACGAACTCATCAACAAACCCCTGCAATGGAAGAAAGCTTGGAGGAGATGGGCATAGGTGATGTGCTCAGGAAGCTCTGAAGAGAATCTTGGGAGTGACCACAGCTGTTGTAAAGGAAGCTGAACTCATCTAAACACCAAGGGGACTGGAGGGTGGCCTTTGCTGTAGATAGAGAGCTGTATTAGTCCAGTGGGTCAACAGGTTGTGCAAATGGCCTTCCCTAAAATAATCAATAGAAAGTATTATCTTCCTGAGAAAGCCAGACCAGCATGGGGGAAGTGTTTATGCAGCTCAGCTCAACAGAGTATAAAAATTGAACAACCAACAAAATTAATTTTGAAGACAGCAACAAACTTGAGCTGGCTTCAAGCCATGCATGCCTTTCAAGCACCCGGGGACGTCCAGCATTGTGATGGTGAACTTACAGATACCAGTAATGGGAATCACATTTGTATCGCGATTCAGCTGTATTGCAATTGCCGTGTTATGCTTGTGTTGTGACTTCAGTACATTGCTGTATCACTCTGCTAAGTCAAAATCCTGTGTAACATCAAATGTCTTCAATTAAGTATGTTTGGTATTAAAACGTTAAACCCTCTTCATGTGGAATATGTAAAGGAACCCCAGCAAAGACTATTGGACTCATGACAACCCTGCAAAGGCTTATGCCTTGAGGAAGAATAGAAAGTAGCCCTTCAAAGTAAACAAGAAAGTTAAAAACATTATCAATCATTCCCTGTTAAGCCAAATTTCTTGAAAGCACATCAGGAACCAGATCAAAAAAAAATCATCCTTTTCCTGGCACAATACATCAAGTCAGAAAGGAAGAAAGCTGACAGAGAGAAGACTCCAGTACAGTACGGTGCACAATGGCATATTAAATTTTGTCAGCATCTGGAAGTAAGTCATATAGGTGCCTATATTCAGATGATTGCAGCTTTCCAGATTCACAAGTTTAACAAGGCATGAGCCTTTAGCTACAGTAAACAAAAAGAACTTAAAAATATGAACTGCAGTTGTTTACATAACACTAGCTTCTGCTCGACTGTGTAGGTGAGTGGAAAAAAATTACCAACCTGCTATCCAAAATAGTTGCATATTTCACACTCTATTCAGAGTGGATATGCTAACTGAGAAAAGAAAGAAGCTATACTAACTCAAAAGGCTATATTTTAACTATGTGAGATGATAATCAGAACCAAATATCTTAATATAATATAGGCAGCTTTCTCACAGTTTTAAGTTATAATTTGTCACAAGGTATTCTGTTTAAACTTAGGAGACATGTATAATGTCTGAACAAACAGAAGCAAAGAAAGAAACCTTAAGCAAAAAAAGAATCAAAAAAGATGCATATCATACTAAAAAAAATACAAAATATAAAATGTATTTTACAGTACTACACAGAGTAATGTCACCACTGTTGCCAGTAGTGCCATAAAAATGTTTGTTGATCTTTTCTAATTTTTCTTGAAAGCTTTTGACATATTCCTGTAATGCCATAGGCTAAGTCTTTGATCTTCATAAAAACTTTTAACAATACCATATTAACGGGTTAGCATAAAACAAATCCTTTTCAATACAAAATACATGTTTTCACCATTTTACTAAAGCCAGATTTCAGGATTTTTTTTTTTTTAAGTTAATAGGATGTCTTATTATTTCAGGTTACACAATGATTCATATTTATTTACATGACTACTACTACAATTCACCAATTGCAAGTTATAGGCAAACCTTCTTTTTCCTGTTACATCTTAAAGTGAAATACCAAATAAATTCTATTTAATATTTCTATTCCTAGTCCGATTCATGATTTACACAAGCGAAAAATATGACCGACAGGGGGTATTTTTCAGCATGGAATACAATTACCAAAAGGAAAAAGGTATACATTGTTATTTAAGTTTCCACCAATCTGCAGATCTTGATGCACAAATCCTTCCTTTGCCTTGCCTTCTTAGCTAGTACCCCTGCATAGTTTTCATTTTTTCCTTACAGAATATCATCTGACAAACATCAGGAAGCTAGAAATAAAGGACATTAACAAGACAGGTTATAGAAGTGGAATGGGACAACTGATTTAGTAAAATCTGACATAGAAGATCCTTCTAACAACCAATCCCAGTGTGAGAGATATACGGTAGGATGACTGGCCCCAAACGTCTAATCTTCGCTTTTATGAACAGCACAAGCCATTCTGTTTTTCAGGCTACTAAATCTCAACTGGAAATTAAAGTCTGAAAACATAGCCCCGAAAACTGAGGTTCATTTCTGCTTCACTGCTTCACAAAAGAGTAAACTTATCAGCTGGACCTAGGGATTAGACAAGGTGCTTGGTTCTTTTTGTGTGGATCCCTACAGAGTTCAGAACTTACCCTTGGTCTCATAGAAAACAATTTCGTATGTTTAGATTCACTGTGGTTTCCACTGGTCTACCTTATAAATACCAGACCTCCATTCCTGAGATTGGACATATCAGAAAAAGACCCACCAGTAGAAAACAGCAAGAGCAAATTTTAGCCATCAAGCATCTTAAAACTTATTTAATACCTATTTATTATTAATGCTCCTTTCCCGTGACTGCTAATTAATATTGATATAAATAGTTGTTTCACTCCTGTATGCACAACCTGGTATTTTGTATCTGAAAGTACAAAAAGGGTATACAATGTTTTAGCATTGCACTGGAAATATACTTTTGTGCCCTGAAATTAAAATACTGATTATGTACAGTATTTTCCCCACCTTCAGCATCTCTGGGGATTTTGTTGCTACACAGTCCAGAAGGGAAATTAGAGAACTCAGAGAAACGACAACAGGATTTTTGTTTACTTTAACCTGCTGCGTGATGGATTATATTATTAAGTATGTGTATTATTATTACCTATTCTATCGTTGAGTATTAGCTCAAGAAAACATAGCATTCCTAGTTTAAAAATAATGAGAAATTTTTTTTGGTTATTAAAGTAATATTCTATTCCCCTTTTCAATGGACACTATTAAGTTACTTTATTTATGCATACAATATAGTGATGAATGTTACTAATAGAACAACAGAAGAGTGGGAGAACCACATCAGAATTACGGTACCTTAAACTAGCAAACTGTTCCTTTCAGACACAATACTCATGCCCAGTAAGTCTCACAGGCATATTGCCTTTTTACAGAATAACCTGCTCGAGACAGCGGCTACTTAAGCTGAACTGAGAAGACTAGTACGCATGGTACTTGAGGCTGCTCCTCCTCCAAACTTTTGAAAATGCCCACACCTCTCAGGGAAGACCCTGTCCGAGGAAGGAGAGCACAAGCTACTGCAAGCAAGGCACCCTTCACCCCATCCCTGGTGCCAGCACTGGTACTCCTACGACCACATCGAAAATCTTCTTCTCCTGGTTGGTTTTCAGCCAGATTTAACAAAAGCCTAATTTTCAGCTGGGAAATTAATTCCAGTTTGCTAACCCTACTCAGCATACAGCGGTGAGAAGAGCACTTCCAGCACAAAGGAAGGGGTGGGCCTGCCACTTTCAACAGCAGCCCACATTTCTGGCGGTCTAAAGGGAGCGTGGCGCTGCAGCACTCCACACCTCTCAAGGTAGATTAAATGCACTCTTGCATTCAGGGGGAATAACAAACTGCTGTTTCCCCACTGAGATCAGCGCCTGACTAAACGAGCACTCCTCTCCTCTGCCACCCGTTGCAAAGCAAATAGGTAATTTTGAAGGTTTACACTAATCTGCCTGATTTCACGTTGGAAAAGGAGTGCCATGGCTGGAGCTGATCTCAGCTGAGAGGCTGCACCAAGCAGAGGGTTCAATGCTTGCCACCTTCCCAGGCAAGACGCCTTCCCCAGGCACATTAAGAAGCAGCTCGCCAAGACACGGCCTCTGGCTGGGGCCTGCGAGAAGGGAAACGCATGAACAGCTTTGCGGGGCGGGGGGTGGGCTTTCAACCATAGCACAAGGAATAGATTTCTGAAAAGGAGATGGACTCTTGCTATTCCACGTATGGATTCTGCGGAGGTTAAATTCCCCACTGCCAAAGGAGGTTTTCCCTCCTGCTGCTGTGATGAATTTGAGAAATTCAGAGTATTCATTAAAGTAATACAGTTATGGCTGTGAATTTGTATTACTAGCTGAGATTTAGCAGTGATCTGGAAAAGCCTAAGGGGTACAGACTTACACCCCTCCAAACACTAGCATTAAGATATATTCTGTGGTTGCTGCTTCCTATGGAGTGCATTTCTACCGTGTGGAGTTAGGTATGAAGTTTTTCCAACAGGAAAGTAAGGAACCAGCAGTGCCCGCAATGGGATTCAGGCAGGTATTTTTAAATTGGAGTTAACTGCCTGAAAGGGTGTAGCATCAATACAGAATTAAAGTGATACACATTTGTAGCTGTCATAAGTTATTAATAAGATAAGTGGTTTAGAGTCCCTCCTGGGGGAAAGCTAGGAAAAGGTATTCTCTCGGGCTTCTGCTCCTGCAGGCAGAGTACAGGCTACCGTCAGGAAGGGGTTTTTGTTTGTTTCATATTTGGAAAAGTAGTATCAGCACAGTTAAAATCTCCTCTTCAGGGTGAGCCAAGCTGGAAAGTTGCCAGTGTCACTAGAGCCTCAAAACCTGTATGTGCTATAAATAAGTTCTCACAAAAATGTGTGGTGTAATTTATCTACTGGTTGTTTAACTTGCAGTTACAATCTCACATTATCTTACACATGACTACTGAAATGCTAGTAACCTTCAATAACAATATGATCCGTTAAAAGAGTTATAGGTGGCTTCTTAAATCCCTTTACTCTTTTCTACATTTATCTTCTCAGACTATGTCTTCCTTCAAACCTTAGTTCTACTTTGTAGAGACACAATTGCATATTTCTTTTGATGCTTTTATTTAAATTTATCAGGATCTCTTTTCTTCAAACTACAAAATACAAAATCATTACCCAATTACTTCTCTTAATCTCACAAGTCAGAAAGGAATCCTTCTCTGCCCTCTTCATCATTTTTTACATAACCTAAGGAAAACTCTGTAGCCAGAATAATCCTCCTCTCAAATCTTGTTGTGAAATATTTCCTCATACTCTGTGGCCTTTATTCCACTTCCTCCTCCCTTCTATTCTTTTTTTCCAAAGTTCCATTCACACATTGATAAATTCAGTTTTAGCTACTGCCATTCCTTCTTTTTCCATAGATCAGCATCTTCCATGTGTCATACTCTGTCCTTGTTATGGACACGTATTCTGACATATATCAGGGCTTTAGACATTTTATCCTTTATCCTTTTCTTATGTCTGACAGCACCCTGCTGATCTGTCCCAACCTTGTATAAAACATCTAATTTACCATTAAACACAATCCAAAGCCCATACTTCATCAGCCTCTATATGTCATAATTATATGACATAAAATTAATGAAAAGCAGCATTATCTTGTATGGGGGCATATGTAGCAGATGGTAGCAGTGTTTGTTTGCTAGTATAAAGTTTACTGTGCATGTACTACATACTACATTTCTTTAAAATGCAAGACAAGCTGGGCAGCAGAGAAGTCTTCCTGCATGGTGCTGGCTGCAGCAGTGTGTATCCACTCTCTGGAGAAAAAGCAGACTGTTCCATTCCCCGGATGATCTCAAAGTGCACTGTGGGGCAAAGCTTCAGGGCACAAAGCAGGGCAGGCAGAGACAACCAACACTGAAGCCAGACAGAAGAGAGCAAAGTGCAAGCCTTTGAGTGGAGTAGGGATGTGCTATCAGTAGTGAGCAGGTGTCTTTTCAGCCCAAAGATGGAGGGAAGGAAAGCTTCCTAAGAACCTAGAGGCATGTTTTAGAGTTAATTCAACTGAGAAGCCACTGAAAGTCATGGGACTCACAGGGAAGGATGGAGAAAAAGACCACCACACGATCACATAGTAACCAAAGAGTAATTTTTGGTTTAGATATTCTTGTTTCATGTCTCAGCTGATCTGAATTTTCTATCTCTTAACAGCCACCTTATTCTAGCTTATTAGTTTATGTTCTAATATACTTAGCTTTAAAGACTGGGAGCCTTTTGATGTCTTTTGTTATACTCACTTCAAAGGAAAAGGTGGGGGTAGTTCCACTTCAAGGCCCTTTCCCCCACAGGCGGAGAAAGAAGAAGCTAGGCACATACATGTTAATACTGGATGCATTTTTGATGCACCAGAGCTAGTAAGTTCAGTCCTCCAGCTGGAGAAAGGCAGATAGGGTAAATAAAAAGAAAAGCTAATCCCATCCCTTGTAAATTGGAGCATAAGTACTGCAGTAGCTTTAATAAAAAGGACTGGAGAGACTGAGTAACAGTAACGGTACAACAGCTTTTTTCAAGCTATTAAAGGGAGGATTTCTTTTCTGTTCAGTCATTTACTCATAGCTGGGTTCAGTCATTTACTCGTAGCTGGGTGCCACAAGCAGCAGCTTAGGCAGAGTCATTGAAATAATAGTGAAAAATAACTTCTAGACCAGAGATGCATAAGTAAAATATTGCAAGATTTGTCTTATGAAAGACAGACGTAAGCTGCACAGCAGTTGATTTTCTCTAGGTTAATGGATACAGTGGGACTTGAGAAATCCCATTTTCTCAATCCCCTAACAGTCCTGTGAATTAACAACTGTTTGGCTCCAGCATTTTACCAAAATATCCATGTATCTCTCCTTTCTGTCAGTAACTCACAATACACTTTCAGACTACCTCTTTTCCAGGAATACCTTCTCCATATCTAAATCTAACTTCGCCCTGCCTTCAGAGGTAAATATCTACCTCCACTTCATTTACTCTACTGCCTCCTTCCTTTTTCCTCTCAGAGAAAGTCGACATCAAGAAACAAAGTGTTTTCATCTTCTTTTTTGGACTATGCCTGTATTTCTTTCCCTTCTGCCTCCATTCTACACCACTAAACACAATCCAAAATCTTTATTTCATTGACATCTATTTTCCATCCTTCCTCCTCTTACCACACTGACAGTTCAGGACTCTATCCTATTTCTTACTGTGCTATACACATTCTTTCACCTGTTCTTCCTTCCTCTTGTCTTTCCACCTCAGTTCTCTTTTGCAGATGCACGTTCCTTGAGAGTAGAAGCAAAGAGCAGGCACGTAAGCACCTTTGAGGGATGAATAGTGCACACTTACATTCACTTACATTCTTCATGCTACGCTTTACACAGAGACATGTATCTCTTACCAATCCCTTTTGAAATCTTCCAGTTATACAAAATTTTATGCAGCTTATCAAAATCTTCTAGATGGGGATCCCTGTGCCCCAACCCTTTAAATATCTGATTGCCTCTCCACAGCTTCCTCATTCTCTTTGCCTGGCTACAGCCCAGTATTACAGGAAAATGCTGTATAATGGGTGATAGAGGTTTCAAATAAAAACATGCAAATCATGCACAATTTGTCTAAATATGCTTATGCAGGCCAGATGCAATCTGCAGCTGCAGCACAATCCTGTTAATATTCTTGATGGGTAGAGTTTACAGTCAAAAAGTTCAGCAATATTCTCAAAACGTAACACGGGCCTCACTATGTCCTCATCAACAATCCCTTCACAGCCTACATAGCTCTCTTGTGTAGAAATAGTAAACAATTTTAAATGAAATACAAATGTTCCCTTTTGCAGATCAGTGTGCTCCGAGTCAATATGAAACTAACCACACTTTATTTAGCAGCTATTTACATATATAGTTTAAACAACAATAAAATGGTCTCAGGAAGGTAAGGGGCTAAGGAAGCTGTTCCTGTCCACGTGGTATTTTCCACACTACAGGATCAGCACCTATAAGGTTGCTTTAGAGAAGACTGCCTCCTCTCTTCGAAGGACCGAGATGACACAGGTCAGTTCAGAAAATTGACATATTGCCCTGGTTATCTATTAAATATCAGTTTAGCTGAACAGTGATAAGACTCTGTCTTTCCAAGATGAAATATGGGATCCTTTCCATCTAAGTCATCCTCAGGGACAGCACTCTCAGAAGCCCGATCCTTGATTTGCTGCTGACCAAGCACCTAGAGGGCAGAACATTATACAGCCCTCCACATCTTTCCCTCCAACGTGATGCCATTCTGACCTCAGCCTCCTGCAGTTTCAGGCAGCTCTCTTAATCTTCTCGTCACAGATTTTCCTTATAGGCTGTAGTAAACCTTGCATTTCCTTCTAGTCCCACTCTGCCATCCACAAGCTTCCTTAAAACTGACTTTGCCATGGTATAAAAATATGTATATTTTAAAGAAATAGTATCCTTTGCTTCTTCTTGAGTCACACCACTCAGTCATTCCTGGTCATATACATATTTAAATGCAACTGAAGTGATTTAAAATAGTCAAGAGAATGTTTAGCATGCTTGCATGGGGCATGGAAGAATTCACATTTCATTTACATGTCTAATCATGATATACCAAGGTAACATTACAAAACCCAATCGAAACTACTGCATCTAACTTTCCTTAATTATTAATTTTCATCGTATGTGTAAGAAAATAAATCAGGAAGCTAAAGCTTTATATTACAGTTGAAGAGAAAGGTCTCTGCAAACTGGTTGAGTACACTCTGACAAGATCAATAGCTTTAAGTAACTGTGTGATATTCAGTGGAAAAAAAAAGATACGCTGAACACAAGATCAAGAAACAAGGGATTTGATTCCTCCTATGTTCTAAATACATGAATAAATTCTAGACTTCATTTTGCTGATCAGGGCATTTTTTCCCCTTTTGCAACATCAAATGGAATAAAACAGTAAAGCAAAGCACATAACACTTAATTACAATTTTGTAACTTTGAAGATGCTTAAGAAATAAAAATCAAAGTAACTATTTAATCAATCAAGGCATGAGATTAGTATTTTAGGCCTTTTGCCTGATAAAATAAAATCAATTAGACGCCTAGAAAATTTTGAAATATACCTTTTTTTTTTTGACAAACTATACATTCATAAAGCATATGAACAATATTGGTAGATATGTTTCATTTAAAGTCTTAAAGGGTCTGCTCCTAATAGATCAGAAACTATCATCTAGAAATTAATTCCTATTAAATAAAAGATATAATTTTGTGTTTATAGAAAGATTACTTACAGTGTTTTGTATACCATCTATTGGTGACAGTTTATTTCTACACTACAGCAAGGAACCAGGAGAGTAAAATGAACATCATATTTTCAAAAGGAAAAATTGAAGTGGCCAGTAGGCTACCCATTGCATACTATGGGGGCATATTTAACTGCATTGCTATACTGGTCAAACCATAAAGACAAAATGCATGTTTGGATGAAGTAACTTTCTCTTCTGACATTCACTCACTATTAAAGCATAATGCCATATATAATACAATACACACGGGGAACAGGAGGCAAGGGAAAACTTGTTAAAGCAGCACTGCGTGAAATGTTGCAATAATAACGTGGTTAGGCAGTATATACATTAAGACCAATTCTAGTATGCTCTCTTTATTAAAGCTGGGTCGTCAAAAAATTGCTGATGTTAGGATTTGTTGTCGTGACTAATAAGAACAACACTGCTAGAATATGCAAGTCATAATAGACTAGGCACATAGAAAATCTTATGAATGATGGTAACATTTGAAGCTCACTGTAATGTTACTAGATATGCCCTCTAACTGATGCTATATTTAGTATCAGTTAAACTGCCTTGGCATCAAACCCACTGGTTCTCATGTAACTAGAAAGCAGAGGTGTTTTAAGTTCAGCGGAGCATGCTATTGCTAGGATTCAGAAGCTCTGCTGATGCCCTGTAAGGTTCTAGGCTGAACAAATAATCTCAAGATCTGGTGAAGAGTCTGCATGACCATTAGGTGAATTTCTCCATGGTTCTCACAGATTGAAGATTTAATATATATACCTAAGGAAAAAAAAAAAAAACCAAACCCAAAACAAGACACCGAACAACAGTGGAATGAAGTATTCTAACTTATAATTACTTTAATGAAAAAACATATTCACAGCTTTAAAAAAAAAAAAAAGATTAGTGATTATCTGTCTGTAAGGATTACACTTTTTATAAACATATAGCTTAGAAAGGGAGATGGAGGAATTTATAAAATTTCACTCATGTTAAAGCTATAAGTAAAAAGACACATTTAAAAGTTCTATCTATAAATATTATTTGTCATAAGGACGTCTGATAAACCTGGTTGACTGTTAAATTTCTAGTCGCCTATATTTCTTTTGTCCCTTCACAAAACCTCCAAGATCTTTTAATCTCCACAAAGTAAACACAGTAAAGAGCAGACTGCAGTTCACCAGATAACATGGTGTAGGAGACAAAGCAAGGGAAAGCATGTATCTGCTACTGCAGCTTTGTGTCTATTCTGTAACCCTGTCAAGAATGATGCTCCAGGTCAAGAGAAACATCTTGGTGGATCTCTGATCTGCTTCCTGGTTTTTCTCACCTTGCTTCTTTCATCACACTGCTAATATCCAGTGCAATTTGTGTCTGCGAACTAAAACTTCCACATAATTTAAATAATCAACATCATCATATCTGGCAGGCTGGTTGTGATCATAAATGTAGTAAGGCATTATAGGTATTAAAGCATCAGTCGTTTTGGCCATTTCACTAATATTCCAGGTGAAGTTTTTAGGAATATAGTCTGTTCCTCTTACTGCTAAGGTTTGGACAATAGCTTCTTTCTGTTAAAAAAAAAGCTATCATGATATAAAGTCTAAAAAGGATGAAATAAGGTAAAATTACTTTGCATAAGGAGTTTCTGGCACAGTTTTTATCTTCTTCCATTCCACTGGAGAGAAAGTCAAGAGTATACGGTCTCCAAGCAGAACATCTATACTTCTGTAGGCAATGTCAAGGACACTAAAAACTCTGACTGAGTTGTTTAAGGATTTCTAATGAGATTTATGGGTGGTTCAGCCTCTACAGAATTTTTGTGTGTGCGTGTATGCATGTGTCCATCTTTATTTCCAGAAGCAATGCAAAATCTAATACATGAGAGACAGAAAGGCATGAGGTGTCAAGATGGTAGTTCCTCCCAGTTCTACCCCTGTTATATCTAAGGCAGGTGATAAGAAAGGACAGGGCAAGACGAGGAAAAAAGCACAATGCTTTCTAAACATCACTTTCTAAAATGACAAAAGGAGAGCACAAAAAGAGCTTTTTGGTTCATTTCTGACCTAGGTGTAGAAACTTAGCAGAGGTTTCCTCTGTGGCTCCTTGCAGTAACACTGATTGTCAGAAAGCAGGCAACAAAAACTGCTTTCGTGAAATCAAAGTAAGTGCAGAAGTCAGGTAACCTAAAAGTGCATCAGGCTGGTCATGGACATCCATAAAGCCAATCAGAGTCCAGATAATATTACCAGCTAGCTTCGAGGCTGTGTACAATACACTTGGTAAGAACCACTAGTAAAAGCTTTAGCGATTACTTTACAGTCCACACTGGGATGTGCATTATGGTGGTTACATTGCTACTATTAACGTGATCAAGGTATGCCTATGCTGCACTATAACCACAGCTTTTACCGCAAGACAGGCTTAGGCCTCTTGGCTGAATGATTTTGTCAAGACAGAAGATAAATTCTTGTGGTTTCTGTTGTATGGAATATTTCGATGTTGGGTCAAATGAGAAAGGAGAAACATAAAGCAAGTGAATAATGAAATCAAACCAAAAGCTGAAAAGAAAAAGAGGCATAGATATACAACAGCATCAGCGTTCTAGTAAGTAATTCAAAACGGAAGCAAAATCTGTGAGGCAAAGTACTGGAGGTAGCACAACCTATGCAATATTACTAACTACAATGCCCTTCTGGCATCCAAAATTATGCCAGCTATGTTACTTTCTCCCTTTATGTGGGAAAGGCACATCTGAAATATACAACAATGCATACTACTATTGTAATACAGCTGAAAAGTCTGACAACTACCATATGCCTCTGCACAACTGGAGTCCAGATCTCAGATTCTACACAGAGATACACACAACTGCCATTTGGATGTACAGTTAGGCTAATCCTGCACACGCATGTCACTACTGCCATATATAAAATGCATGCTGCACTAAACAGTGCCAAAATGGGGGCTTAACCCATAAGTTTTCTCAGAGGATGCTTAACACAAACTGATAGAATTGGGTTTCTTGCAAAAAGCAGTTATGACTGCCATTTTCTCTTAAAAAACAGGGGCCTCCCTTACTATATTATAGCCTTGAGATTAAGTCACATGCATCCAGGAAGTGAGAGACTGAGCTTGAACTCCCTCGTTTGTCAGAGGCAATGCAAATCTACATTATGGGCTACAGAGAAGTTAGGCTAAAAAACATTACTTTGCAAAAGGGATGGTAATTTATTAAACCACTCTAACTTGATGAAGTTCAACACATACTCAACGTCCATCAATGAAATTGCAACGGCATGCTTACCAGCGTACTTAACATAATGTGAATGTGTTTTACTGCTTCTGCACAATATAATTTCTCATTCTGTCCTCACACAGAGCTTTGAGTAAAAAGTCAGCATTTTGGAAAACTAGGCTGAAAAATAAGAATCTATGGAAAAACATGTCAGGAAAGCTCTATTTACCTGTAAAAAATTTCAGCTAATTTTATAGCCATTATGCTGTCCCTAAGTAATTATAGAAATGCACAAATACGCACTCATCTGTTTTATCGAACTTTTTTTTTTTCAAAAAAAATGTGCACAAAGAAGAAAAAAAGAAAGAAAATAAACCAAGAAAGGGTGTCCAAGGCTGAATATATTTTCAGTAAGACATCATTAATCTTCATTAAATGTGTGCTGCAGCTAGCAGAAGTGTCTTAGCTGTTTTCTGATCAACCAAGACTAAGACGACATCTAGCCAGTCACTGCCAGTGGCCAGAACCAAAAGCAAGGAAGAAAATAGAGAGATAACATTAAGCAGTAAAACAATGGGATGAAGTGGTCTTAAGACTGATTTTTGACCTTTTGCTAACAAAACGAAGAAGCATTACACAATATGATTTTAAACTCCGCTAAAATCTGTGACAGAAAGCAGTACCTCACAAAGTCACCAAAACATTGATTGCTGGATGATGAAGTACCACTCCATGTTGGGCTCATTTCCTCTACTCCTTGTTGGAAACCTACTACTATTTACATCAGGTACAGAATGTTAGCCTAGACAGATCTGTCATCTGATCCAATGCAGAATTTGTTTTGTGTTCTTTCATAATAGTTTAGTTAATTTAGTTAGGGGAAGACATAAATATTGATTGGTTTTGTTAGATAGAAAGTCTACAGTTTTCTATTGACAGACAACAAACTTTTCCCACTAGTGAAACTCAACAGCGCAACAGTTTTATGTGAGAAATGTGAATGACATATATATGTGTGAAATGATACCCAATTGGTATGAACAATGTCTGTTTTTTCAGATATGATTGACACATAGCAAGAATTGAAAATTTAAGCAGAGATATAATTGAGGTCAGATTGTGGCCACAATGGTGAGGTTTTGTGTCTCTAAATCACACGAGTAGAACATGTTTATAAGAACCACCTAACATACCTGTTTTTTTTCAGTCTGTCTGTTGTGGCTTCCCTCCACACCCCCCACCCCGAAAATCATTAGAACTGACAGACCTGAAAAAAGTTGTGGTTCTAGTCTTGCTGCAACCTGTTATTGCCAGAAAGAAATATTCAAATAGATACTAAGCTAAAAATAATTAGAAAAAAAACCAAAAAATCAAAGCAGCTAGAAAGGGAGACTGTTGGTATGAAAAAGAAACATTCTTTGAATAATCAGTACAACAACGTAAAAAATGCTATTATGCAAGCTACAAAGCTATACTGATAACTACATGTCTGGATTAAAAATTATGCTATTTAACACAAGATAAGGTGGTTAGGCTAAACCCACGTCATTGTATTGTGCCCAAAAGCTAGCCGCCTGGGAGCTGCACTGGGACGCTATCAGCCAGACTGACCTCAACCCGTTCCCCAAATCCCACGTACCATTAACAAGTTGCCTGCGATCCACACCGGGCAGATATGTACCACCTAACTCTTAGCTCCCCAGAAGGGAGCATCCGGAGACCTGATTATTTCATGGTTGTCCCAGCCTTTGAGAGGAGGAGGCACTGGGGCCAGGGGGCTCCCGGCAGGCGGCTCGCTTGCTGGACAGTTCCCGGCTTCGCTGGCAGCAGCACCACCAGGAGAAGAGATGGATGGTGTCCGGGACCTTGCGGGGCCAGCAGCGGTACCCATCCTTTTTGCCATGTCACCTTTGGTACGTGTTCTGTTCTAAATGATGCACAAATACAGGCTTATTGTTTTCTTTATTTACAAAAAAAAAAAAAAAAAAAAAAAAAAAAAAAAAAATTTGTTNTTGGAATATTTAAAAGAAAGTCAGAAGTAAAAATGCAGTATTCCAGCACCATGCTATTCAACTTGCCGTTGTATAGCTAAATGAATAACACTGCAAGCAGATTGCTATGGACAACCCTCTCAACTACTTTTTCTTAAGCCTAGGCTGTAGCTTTCCTCATTTGTTTACTAAAACATTATGTCTAAGATTTAAGATTATCTTAGCAACTCTTCTGTGTCCTCACTTGTGAAGGCTGTTTTTACATACCGTTATCCTGAGGAATACTTGTAAACTATCTGCATATACTTAAAAATAAATATTCTATGACCTAACAGTTTGTTTTCTGAACTTTCACAAGGAAGAGGACAAATATCCATCATGACGAATGCAAAGCACTCCCTCACAAGACCAAAGCAACAGTGCATGAAATTGAACTCAAAAAGAGCCTCCATTCTCTATGACTTCTTGGCTGACACAATTTAGATATTTATAGCTTTACGAATAGGCCACTGGAGAAGAACTTGAAGGTTTTTCTAGCCAGGAAGGATTAATGAACATGTGCACCTGGTAATTACAGCACTCCATCTTTCTCAAAGCCCTCACTTTGCCTCAACGGCAGAAACTGTAATGAAAAAATGTTGAAAATATCAATCTGCAATTCCAGAAGTCATTTAAATATTAAAATGTATAATCTTTTTTCATACTTTCTGTGAACTATGCTAATAGTGGTATGCAAAAAAATCATACATAGGTATTTTCTGCTTCATGTTATTACCTGGCATGCCTCATTTAAAATGTAAAACTCCTCTGATATGAATTCAGGCTTTAACTTACTTTAGACTCAAAGTAGAAAATGCATGGGAATGACAGTCAAATACTTCCTTAAGTAACAGCAGAAAGAAATATCAGCCTGGGGTAACACATGCAATTCTAAGATGACAAATTCCACAAGAAAAGTTTACTAGAAAAGAAATGTTTAAAGAGTTGGGGGAAAAAAAAAAAATCTGTACTTTTTTTTCTTTAAAAAGGTTTTCAGAGGTATTGCCAGGTGGAAACTTTTTAAGAAGTATACATGCTACTACAAACATTTGTCTAATATGCATACTACTAGAAATCTACAGGAATCGGGGGCTGCTTGTTTGTTAAAACACTACCTAGATTAACTTGAAGAACACTTCATATCGGACTTTGAGATTTAAAAATACTGAAAAAAGACTCGGAAAATATTGCAAAAAATGAAACCCACTTCATCACCAATGTAGCAAAAATTCAAACAGCTTATGAGCATCAATATTAGAATTTTCTTGTGTTATCCTGATGTTTGACATACCACTAACCTGAAGCAGACAGATACATAAGTGTATGAAGCAGGCCACCCAAAAATGAAACCAGCATTATTAATACAGGTTATTTTAAGCAAAAAGCCCGAACTGATTTACAAGTGAAATTAAATTTTAAAATACGTTTTAGCGAAGCACTTAGCTATCGCAACATCTGAACGGAAAGTCAATTATAACCCAAATGCACAGACAGCTATATGGCTCTAAAAGTAGTCTTTTAAAAGATATTTAAGGACAGTACGAGATTTGAGCGTTGAAAATGGCCTTTTAGTGTTCAAGCACACTGTTCCTTGGTGGATTATAGAAAAAGACAAGACTCCAGCAGAGATAAGCGTGCTCTCTCCAGAGTATTCAACCAACCTGACTGCAGTAAGGGGACTTCAAAAAGCAGCAAGCCAAGAGATGTCGAAAACACCTTGCAGCTTCGGGCTGCTGGCCTCTGCCGCCGTTTTTAATACAGTTAGGCTTAAGTTGGGAGCGGAGAAACCATTGCCAGGGATATTTCCCGAAAGCCCCGGCCACCGCAGGGTCCGCCACGAGCTCTCAAGTAGCCCTTGCGGTAGCACTTGGCCTGGGGCTGCTTCTTTCAAGTACAACGGCATCCCCCTCCCTCCGCCCGCCGCTCCCCGACCCCCGCGCATCCGATCGGGAGCCCCAGGACGCAGCCGGCACAGCCCTCGCCCGCCGCGCTCCCCGCCAGCAGCCTCCCTCCCCAGCACGCCCGCTTTCCCTGCCTTACCTTTCGAAGGCCGCCTCCAGAACCTGCGAAGTTCCCCCAGACGATTTTAGCTCAGAGCATCCAGCAGAGCATCCGCACAAAGCCTGGCCATTGCGAGTGGGAAGGGAAAGAGCTGCTGGGATGCTGAATGGCACAGCAGCCAACTTTGTGTGTATCCGCGGCTCCCTGAAAAAGCTGGACTGAAGCGCGCCTGGCTTGCGGATCGGATTCCACAGCACACCCGGACAGAGAGCGCCAGCAAGGATTTTAAGGGGGGAAGGCGGCGGGGGGAGAAAAAATCGAAACTCCTGCCCGCATGGGATAAACCTTGCCTGTGAAACGTAAGCTGGTCTTCCGAGTCCGGCAAATACTGGCGAAACCACTCTTCTGTAATGGTTTGATCGCACTGTGTGCCACAGGAGGCCATCGGTTTAACAGCTGCTATTTCCATATAGAACGTGTTAACTATTTGCATTACTAACGTACTGTGCGATAACACGAGCGTTCCGGCCTCCGTGTTACAAGCGTATGAAGAAAATGCAGTATGGGAATAAAAATCATTTCAGATCCAGTTAGACTGCAGTTTTACTAATTTTCTCTGGGTTATTTTTGCACTAGGTTAGATTCAATTAACTATGAATAAACGCTTCCTTTCTTCCCTGGTACATACAGATATTGACGTTCCCATATAACAGTGCAGACTGTTTCACCCGCATTTCTTATCGAGTCCTTGTAAAAATCTACCTATAACTCCAAGTCCTGGCTTTACACGTTTCATGCTACGTTCAGTCTAGAATGAAGCAGAGAATTTGGTGAGACACTCGCTATTGGGCACATTACACCATCGTATGTATGGCTTTAAATGTTCTTCAGCAGAACACTGCTTACACTAGTCTGATCAATCTGTCTAAAATGGAACATTTTTGTCTGTAATAGCTAATGTTGTACACATGATCTACAATACAACGTTTAATTCATGCATCTAGCAAGATCGGCTCTTTTCCCTCGAATTTGGCCCTTGCCCTTTTAAGAATACTGTTGAAGAATACACGAATTATCATATAGTCTTTCTCAAACCATAATAGTGTACAAATTTATTTCTGCTTGCTGACAATGAAAACACCATTTTCTAGTGGCTCTCCTGTTTGGCACTGGCACAGCAATTTGAGGTTAGCAGCAGAGGTAAAAGTGCCAGGAAGATAAGAGGCCAGATGTACCATAAAGGTGATGACCTCATTTGGCAAGAAATGCACTTTGGATATATAGTTTAAATAGCACAGTTTCTTTCAAGCAGTACCTATTTTTAGCGAGGTTGGGTGAGGAGGAACGCCTCCATCACCTCCAAGGTCTTAGGCTCCATTAAAACAAGTAAGACACATATAGTAAAGGACAAGCAGGAAAAAGGACCACCAAGGTAAAAGGAACGGCAACTTTCACAACTATCTATCTATTCAGCGACTTTTTTTTTTTTCTTCACACACATTGTATCTGTCTAAATGATAAGGAGTTCACATTCCAACTTTCATTGCCAATTACGAGGCGTTAAATTGGCCTGTATAGGCTTTTTGGCTCCTATTGACCTCATCAAACAGCTGTGATTTCTAAGCAATCAGTCTCTAATGAGTTTAGAAACAATAAACAGAAGTTAAAATACCAGATGTATTTCATTTATCTTTAAAAAAAATGAACCCACTTAAGATGTACATCTTGAAAATTTTAAGTTTAATACGTACGAAATGTTCTTTGGGTTTGCATTTTTTGCTAGCGCATAGAGGAATCATCCTCTAGTGACTGAAAAGGAAAAACAATACTTATGCTCTGCCTCTGTCTTTTTAATATAGTTAGTGCCTTATCAGCACTCAAACACACTCCTGTGAGAAGCTCTGGAAAAGTAGCTAGAATGCTCAAATCCTTCAGCTCTCTTTCTGTCTTGTCTCATTTTATTGTCTTATAATGCAAACATCTGTAATGTACTGAAAACTATATTGCAAATTTTTAAACCAGGTGAAACCTGTGCACCTAATGAAAGCAACATCTGAGAGAAATAGCTGAAATGCACAATGTAGCTATTAATTGCAGGAAAAAAATAATTTGCTATACACCCATCAGGAGGAAACATCTTTAAAGCTTGCAATATTGA
Organism: Scopus umbretta; assembly: GCA_013400535.1. Taxonomy (NCBI): domain Eukaryota; kingdom Metazoa; phylum Chordata; class Aves; order Pelecaniformes; family Scopidae; genus Scopus; species Scopus umbretta. The sequence goes on from VZTL01016584.1 coordinate 26,811, forward strand.
TAGAATATTTTTTCCTGAAGAAGCAGATTTTTGTCAGTACATGTTAATGTTAGTTAAGATTACCGAAATTAAAAGAAAAAAGTTACTGTATCGAATACTTAAATATATTCACTGAAGGTCAGAATACAGGCTCATTGAAAGGGTTGTTAACAGAAGATAATTCTCAGCTGCAAGCTCAGTGATTAAAGTGTTTAGCATTTAAGGGCTGTTAGGCCATCATCTTTCCTGTGCACAAAACTAATTGAAAGCAAAACAGCCCAGCACTTGAAATGGTTTGTTTGTTTGTTTATGTTTGATGACTCTTTACGTAAGCAGGAATCCAGATAACCTCTTGGCAAACAATTCATTACGTAGCTGTTATAGTACAACAGTACTATTTCAGGAATCACATTGCACATACATTTCTGGACTAGTCATGTGCACTTAGCAGTCCATTTTGTGTCCTATGCAGAAATATTGCATACACATAATAAATACGCATTTGTAGTTCCTTTTGACTGTAGTATACAAGGACGGAATGTAAAGCAACTTCCTTGCAAAAAAGATTCGTGCACTCATCCCGGTTTTGGTTTATGCCATATCCTAAAATAGTTTTACTTTCATCCCTGACATCTTGCAGCCTTTCAGCAGAGGATAAAAGCTAGCACATCCCCAACTTCCCAATCAAACACGGTTCTCTATGAAAACCACAGAACTAGACCCTGAAAAAAAAGGGGGGGAGGGGGGGAGGAACACGACCAAACCACTAAAATGACCCTGTTGATTGCAGCTATCAGGGAGTTACAGAGAGATAAAATGGTTTCTAAGTTAGGTAAGCTCTTAAGCGTTTGGAGAACAAATACTTTGACTTAGCAAATGAATAGGATTTCAACAGAGAGACAAGGCTGTGTTTGCCATGAGCTCTCCTACAACAGACAGGCGGCTGCGTGTTTAAACAGATGTAGATAATCCAAAGCAAATTCTAGATAATGCAGAAAACATCTCATTTGAATGTGAAAAAAGCGTACACCAGAGTAGAAGGTCCGCATCAGAAGGCTTTGTGGCTAACCGGACCCGGTAAGAGTTTCTTAATTTCTCTCGGATCATCATTTAGAATAATTCTGTAAGGAACATATAACCAAGCTTGCCCTGATTACTGACACTTCTGTTTGTGACCATATTGGAGATTATATTTTGCATGTCAACACAAGTCTGTAGTGCAATAGGAAGCCAAAGGCAGGACAATTCAGGGAAACTCTGGGGAAAAGAGTGGATTAAGTTAGAGGCAGTGAATGTTACTAAATGAAACTGCCAGAACTAACAGCTTTGAAAATTTTGATTCACTGTCCTGCTGAGCCTGACAGGTTTCAGTCAGACAGGTATCATAATAGGAATGCAGAAAAAAAAATAATTTCAGCAGCATTAAAAGCACTGTATCTCAAAGACATCATTCATTCCTTGCAAAAACAGCAGAGAAATATAAGGCATACAGAAGGGGCACTTTATAGGTATTATATTCGTCTAGGTTATTTGCAGGAGGTATTACGACTTCACAGGTAAAGGAGACCTAGATGGGTAGATGATCTACAAAAGGTTCCTTTCTATTACAAATTCTCTATTCTTACTGCTAAAAATACTACCATTTTGGCTTTAAGGTGCTCTTGTCGTTACTTAACTTCGCCAAAGATTCTTGAAAACAGAAATTATACAAAGGATGCAGTCACACCTGAAGTTGGAATAGTTTGTAGGCTACTGTGGCATGTAGAATAAAAGAAATTGCAATTTTACCATTGTGAGTTGTAGGTTCATGGTGTTCTTTATCCTTTTAGAACTTAAATCCATGTTTCCTACTTCCCACGTATGAGAGAAATTCAGGTGTCAGCGTAGTTAGGAACAAAGGCCTTGCTGCTGTAGTACACACACAAGTACTGCAAGTACTACAAGGACACAAACAGGACTAAAAAATTAAATTAAGAGTAAAGAATAAAAAGGATAACCTTCAGTTAGCCCTGAAAAAGTGAACACCTCTACACAGTAGTGGTCCCTGTTCAGCGTTGTATAAAACATACATCCACAGGAGGTAGTGATCCTTCCTCCCTCCCATGTGTGCCAAGCAAACTAAGGAGGCAAGCTCCCTTTTATTTGCTATATTACAGACTGGCTAGCTACTGGGAAGTACATATTTTCAGCTTCCAGCTATTAGGCAAGAACAGGTCTAGTTATAATCTGTTATAGGCTTTCCTGACAGCGCATTTTTTTCTGAACTTTGGGCAGGTGGTGCTATAGAGGAGTAGGACTTACTATGAAGTCTTGATTTACTTACCTCCACCTAGTGTTCTCTTGTTTATTCTAAGTGACTTTTGTGTGGAGAAAGACAATAGTCTCAACCCTAAGCTTTGTACATCACGCTTCAAAGCTACACCCATTCCTACCAGCTGTATCAGATCATCCGGATGAGCTCAGACACTTGCTAGATACCATGACAAAAAATATGTGCTTAAATTAGATGGACTTTTGCTTTGTATCATTTGTCAAGCACTATTCCAGGGTTTTACTCTCATGGGTGAACTTCTCTTGTTAAGTCACTCACTGAAAAGTATACTTTTGTTTTGTGGATTTCACCTTTCATTTTTCCTTCTAAATAGCACAGGTTTTAAGTAAGTCGAGTTTTGTTACTGTCAGGGAGAATGGCTTAGGTTACAGATCCCTATTTTTCTCAAAAGTTATATTAAAAAGAGTATAGTAAGGTATATTAGTATAACCTACCAATAATAAGTTATTAGCAAAGTTTCTAAAGGGACAGATATGTAAGCAGTTCCTTAATACACTGACAACATCAACGTTGAACACAGAAAGGAGTGGAAACTTCTCTTCAATCTATAACAAAAAATATTGCCTGTAACTGCTACAACACCTGCTGTGCTATCAGCACTGCAGATCCTTCTGCCAATATACTGCCTGTTTTTTCTGATATGACTGCCATCCCCGGTCTTCACTTCTTGGCACGTGCACAGATTACTTCTAGATGTAACAGTGAGTTTATCTCAAACTTTTGCTTTGAGTAATACATCTGAAAAATAATACAGTCATATCATACAATGTTTCTTCTTTCCAGGCAAATTAATAAATTTGCCAAAAACCTGTGTACGGAGTACTAGAGATTGCAAAGGGCACAGGGGTGCTCTAGCCATGTTCTCTCTGTTGGTATCACCAACATTGATCCCCTGCCTTATTGCCTGATCAAGTGACTGTTCACCTGACAGACAGTCATCAGGGAGGAGGAGTTAAACACAGAATTCTTATCCTGTAGTTCACATCATCACGTCTCAGTCAATTGGAAGGACATCAGATACAAGATTTTACATGGGAATACTTTTTTAGAGAAAGAATTACTAAAAGAAGGTAATTTACCGTGGCAACAATTGCTTTATCCTTATAGTTCAACAAAATTAAAAAAGCTGCATTTTTATCTTCAAATTATAATTTTCATTATTACAGTTGAGAGAAAAAAATGTCAATAATTGTTTTGCCGCTTAGTATTTTTAGACCAATGGACATGCGTGTTGAAGAAAATTACAAAGTGCATTCTACGAACACTGTCAGCTACATTTAACACCCTGAATAGTTCCAGTAACTCTAATATATAAATTTACATATATAATCTTACAACTGAAAAGCACATTTTAAAACTAATATTTGATTTTGCTCCTTCTGCACATCTTGTGGTTCTATCCAAGATGAAATTTAGCATGAGAAATTGTTCTGTGATGAAATAGAGCATCACTCAAAGTGTGCACACCAGTTAGAAAGATGAAATTATTCTACTCCAGAGAAATGCATGTTCTATTTAGACTTGTATTTTATCACAAGGGCTTGGATCTTAAATATTCATTTTGATGATGTATTATTTCACTGATTTATTCCCTCATTAATTCACTCCTATAGTAATGTGATCAACTTCAACGGATATATTTAAGCTGTTACATACATCTTATCTCCTTGTGCTGCACCAAATTCCTCCATCAAAATAGTTAATTAAGAAAGAAAATCAAATTTCTCTTAATCTCACACTAAAGCATAAATTTTTTCTTGAAAAAAATATAACTTAATTATGAAAATGAATCCATGAATTATATGAAGACATGTGGATAATATTAGAAATGAGCATAGCAAATGAAAAGTCGACACAGTATTCAAGTTTGATTTAATATATAAAAAGTGAAGCAAGAGTATGTCTAGAGAGCTCACTGGTCATATCAGCTGAGAGATATATAGTACCCTAATGAGTATTGGTAAGAAGATAAAATGAGATATATCAGTTTTGCTACTTAATGGTTTGTAAAGTCTGTTTATTGTTTGTATTCATTTTGGTATCAGTTTCAAAGGCAGTGCAGTATAAAAGGACTCGGGACCTCTGATTTTTTTCTCCTCAAGATTTTTTGCTGAGACTTAAGGCAGAATCAGTTAGTCTGTTTATACATGGTTTTCAAAGAATCTGAAGGAGCTGAGTTCTCTTATCTTAGTGGAATTGATGATCTTTTACCCCCTTGCTTTCTCATATGACTTTGAAAATACTACATCCTTTCCCTGATTATCCATCTATTGAAAATAACATAAAATTTACTTATCTGGAGCATCCAATATGAAAAATGTGCACATATTGCTGAAAGATCATGGTGACGTGAATAAGATCATAGGGAAACATGGGGTTAGATTTAGGAGTAAGGCAATGATAATTCAACTGCCTCCTGGCAGAATGTAAGATTGTTTAAAAAAAAAACAACTCCTCCTTTTTTTCCACTAGCAAAAATGGAGGGGATTATAAGGCTTTATCTTACAGTAAATACAATGTCATTCAAATTACAGCCAGTTAAGCCACTGAAGGCAAATTCCTGTGTTGTGTTTTTTTTTTTTTCTGCTTTCTTCCTTCTGGTTCTTTTCTGACTCAGTCACCAACAGCAGCAACAAGACAGTAAAAGCAGCTACAGAAACTCCACATTTTCAGGAGCAGAAAGTACTATCATGTTGCATTTGCGTCATAGCTGTGGCCAGTGTGACAAGCTGGAATACTACAAGGAGAGGTGATCAGTGAAAAGTGATATTTCGTATCACAAAGAAAAAAATCTTTACACAGAGGACAGCCCATACTGAGTATCTCCCACTTCTGTTCTCAATCTAATTAACTTACATATTGATGATAGAGAATTCCAGGGATGGCTAATGCAAAGTACTTTTTAATTACTTGAAAGTATCTATGACTGACAACAGTTTAATCTATCAATTAAAAAAACCCCAAAACTTCTGCTGAAGTGTCTACAGGTATTCTATATAGATTTCTTATAGTGCCATGACTATTTTTTCAGTTTCTGTATTTGAAATATTTGCTGCCTCCTTTTAATTAAATAAACATCAGCTACTGTTTTTTGTTAAAAAAATAAAATAAAATAAACAAGATATTCGAGCAATTTATTAACAAAGACATCTAATTGTTTTGTTATTGTATGCCTTTATTACTTGTAAAAGCTTGGAATTGGGCTTGAGAAGTTATATATAAAAATAAATTAAAAACTAAATAAAATCATTGTGTATTGTGTTAATATTATGAAGGTGAATAAAAATAGATAGCATCTCAATTGAATAAATTCATTGTTACAGACTTGAACAGAAATCATAATAGGGATAGAATACTGCCACAGTTTGGCTAGATAACACAGCTGCAGATAATAGTTTTATCCATCTTAGAAAAGCTGCAGAAGAGTTATTGAGCATCTTCAAGGTCAAACGTAAACTTGACATCACTTATACTGCAATGTCAGAAAATGATACATCACAGCTATAAATTTATTAGTGTGAATAAAACCTTATACGGTATTTGCATTTTGAAAGCAATATGGAAACATTAACTCCTTAATCCTGAAAATACCCTAGGAAGATTGTGAAGTACGATACAGTAGAACAGATCATGGAAATGAAAAAAGGAGAAAATTAAATTCACAGTTCTAGAAAAAGCCTATATAAAAACTGAATTAGATTAAACATTTTCCATGTTTCTTATGTATATGTGGACCATAAGGAAACACTGAAAAATTTCCATTACATCAAAACAGCAAAAGAAGAAACTGGATGGCTACATAAATTCCAAATGCCTTGGGATCTGCTATTACTGAAAACAACTTCACAGTCTTTTACGTTTAAAAGTAAAGACACCAATGAAGACCACAAAATAAATTTAATTGGCTGATGATTTAGCCAAAGGTCTTTGTTTTGTTAGACTGGGACTTTGCTGTTTCCTACCTTTCCTAATGTCTTGGGCAGACATATTTTTTTAACAAAAGCTGGTTAGGAAGTTCATCCAATAAGGGCCTTGAGACATTTCAGAAGATATACTAGAAATAGTATCTTTCCCGCCACTAATTTAAAAGACACAGTTATTTTCTTAATTCTGCTTTAGTTTCAACGGTAGGCGAGGGCTAGTCATATCGTATTCCAGATCTATTTTACTCTAACTTTTCCGTTGTCCTAGACAATGGATGCTTCCAATTCTCCTGATGTCTTAGGTAAAATTAACACCAACACATAAATACCTTGATTATCCCGCCTTAGGATTTTACTTTACACTACCTTTTGATACCTAACACTACTTTACTGAAAAGGCCTTATTTTCCACCATCCACCTCCAATCCATCTTTGCCCAGGACAGCAATTGCACACCTTAAAAACAATTACTTACGCCTTTGTTGTCCTAGCACAGTTTATTTAAAGATAAATTTTGAAGATAATTCAAAAGTGGAAATTCCAGAGTTTATGGAAAATGTAGTAATGGATTTACCTCATATCTAACTTCTCGCATCTACGTCAAAGGTCTCTGTATCTGAAATAGTTATCTAAACTCTATAGCTAACAGAAGTAAATAGGTACTTCTAGGGCACAGTGTGTCTCATGTTAATCTGGATATTTAAAATACATCAGATTAATTTTGTCTCGGATGCACCTATTACCTTCCATTAGCTATAAACG
>VZTL01016587.1:0-14169 GCA_013400535.1 Scopus umbretta
TTTATTGTTTATAATATTTCTACGGAACCATTATAGTCCTGTACATTGGATATTCTAGAGAGCTGAAAGTCATGATGAGTTGTAGTTATGTGACACAGTCATTTATCACATGCCTTTCACAGTTTCCCCTTATGCTGGCCATTAATCTGTTCTCCAAGAATGTCTAACATTACTGTCCCCAGGCAATTTTGCAGTTTCCATGCATAGAAAGGTTAAAAAAACCCTGCTACAAAACTTTTGTTTCCATCCTATCAAAGGGAGAACTTCTTCCAAAAGTGCTCTCAGTTGAGTCTAAAATGAGCAAGGTTCAGTCCAGAACTAGTGATGAAGTTGTGGATGCCTCATCATTGGAGGTGTTCAATGTCAGGTTGGATGGGGCTTTGAGCAACCTGATCATGATGAACCTGATCATCACCTGAAGATATCCCTGCTCATGGTAGGGGGACTGGGCTAGACGATCTTTGAAGGTCCCTTCCAACCCAAACTATTCTATGGTTCTGTGAAGCAGGACATTATTAATGTGGGTGATTTTGGAGAACTAGCACTTCAACCCTTAGGAAGGAGGGTGCAACCGTATTTCTGCTGACCCAGGAAAGGCATCCAACACAGACACTTCACAGTCTAGAGGGTTTTGGCAAAGGTGGTAGGTTGGAAAGGAATGAAGCCATCTTTCAGGCATGAGGATCTCAGGCTATCACCTAGAGTGGGGTCTGTAGATGATGAGGAAGCAGCTGAAATAATGCACATCATCTGCAGCTTCACCCAGCTTATTTAGGAGGAACAGGAACAAGGCTTTGGGACCTCCCAGGGTTTTGCTGGTGACAGTAATAGTGGTTGTAACAGCACCAAACATATGTGGGGCTTTATCTCTTTGTCAGAAGATGGCGTAAGAGGGACCCTTCTAGGACAGCATGCAGAATGGACGCTGAAGTCAAGGTACAAGCACAGACCAGTGCTGGATCATGCCTTCCGTGCACTTTTCCTATGACAATGTTCCTTAGTGTCTGCTTAAAAAGCAACGCCTTTGGGGGCTCTGAGCATTCAGTCCAATCTGATGGAGAGCCTTCTGCAAATAGCAGAACCATGCAGCAGTGGCTTTACTCTGTGTTGTGCCACACATTATTGAACAGTGTTTATGGTCATGAATTGAATTGCATTTTTCTGTCTCCATTAGGAATTTATTTTTGTCACTAACAAAAGGAATTTATTTTGTCAGTAAATTTATTTACTTTTCCTTCACTTATTTGTAATTTTCAGTGCAGAAGACAAGTCTTGGCTTTGGGAAGGAGAGAAGGGTCAGATATTTTACAAATGAGCAGCCAGTTCCTAAGTTCTGCACTACAAAGGTTATTGTGCATTTTTACTGCATTTGATACTCATTATGCTGTACATGATCTGTTCTTTCCATGAGGAATCCTGCAGATGTAAAGGCTCACACTATGGTTGGTTTAATTAGAAATAAAGTGTCAAGAAATTTGGCACCTTTTTTATTCTTTGTTCAAATAACAAATGTTAAACACATGGACACAAATTAATTCCTGGAACAGTTTAACTGATTTGAGTGGTGTTACAGCAGGGGTCACTTAGCCTATGACATTGATTTCAAATGATTTTTTTTTTTATTAACTTCTCCAATTAGTGTTGCCATCTAAAAATCTGTGGTAAAAGAGGAATAGCCTGAGATCTGGGAAAAGCGTTGTCAGCCATACTTCCAGTCGGCAAGTCATTTGCGAAGAGATTTTCTGAATGCTGTTATTTTACTAAAGGCTAATATTGTAGAGAAGAGAGAGTTATTTTTATTGATCCCTCTTTTTTTGTTTTTGGGAGAGTAATGACTTTGCAGATTACTGAAGATCTTCTGTAACTAGAGTTTAGTCAAATTCTTGTAAATTGTCAACTGAAGTAGCTTGCTGCTGTGAGTTACTGGCAGTAACGATTGCAGAATTGGGCTCTTAAGTTACAATATTGTCAAAGGAGCTTTTACAAATAGTAATAAGATCATTAATATGTTTTCATTGGAATTTGCTTTGAGAAATAGACATTTCGCATGCCTTTGCTGCAAATGTTGATTTGTATGTGTGTCCATACTCATTTCCAAGGTGCAAAATCAGCAAATGACTTGTGGAATGAATCAGTAAAACTATTGTGCTCTGTGAAGAAGTGAATAAACCAGCTATTTTAACCCCAGCCTAGGCTTCCCCTCTCCTGGGCTTCCTAGCGGATCCTTTTGAGATATATCTGTTCGCAAAATAAAGCCACTTTTTATGCTTTTTAGTACTTGCTGACTATTTGCCAAGGATTTCTATGAAGTATCTGTGAATATAGCCTGAGACACCACTACACTGCTTCCCCTGTTTCCTGTGCTGAATGGCCAGCCCCAATGATAAACTGTAACACTACTCAAGGTAGGAAGGGTGAGCTGCCAGAAACTATTTATCACTTTACTGGCTTTGTACCATAAACATCCGTCTGAAGTTAAACTGAGGTTTTAAGAGGAGTTTTCTTTTTGCACCGGCTTTGCCAGCGATAGTATCTTGCATAAAGATGAACATAGAAGTTCAGTGTTTAGCCCTTAGATGTTCCCATGCCATGAAAAGAAGATGGAAGTGATATAAAATTTGACTCAAACACCTTCAGTTTCTGACAGCTAGTGCTATAGTGTTAATCTGCCATTAACTTCGATAAGGTGAATACCTCTTTCTAATGGCAGATTTCAGGATGATGCTTTATGTACTAATATATAAGGTCAGGTTTCGGCTCAAATTTTCATCCTCTTTGGATATTTTAGGAGTTTTTAAAATACTAATATCTCCTGTCCTTTCATTCTATTTGATGTTGCTGTTATGGATAAAAAAGTGACTTCTCTTTTGTGTATGCAACCTCATTTTAGAGATGGGAGGTATTCTATGCTAAAAGTAAAACATGTGTGATATTCTAAGCAAAGTTTTGGGTAATTCTGTGCAGTTCACGTCTTTATAAACCCATAAATCCACAGGAAGTTAATCTTAAATGTTTTCTACAGTAGCATGAGAGTTTAACTTTTTGTGATGTTTCTCTCTTACTCAGTGTCAAGTACCGTGAGTCCCATGACACATAAGATAACTGTGTTGTAAAATGGAAGCATCATCAAAAAACTCAGCACACACTTGGCAACCTAGCGCTTCTCATTTGAGCCCATCCAAAGCAGATGTACATCTTCATGATCAATGACGGTTGTGTGTTTGATGTTAATGGTTGTGCCAGGTGTTGCTTCACCTGAGGAAAAAAAGAATCAAAGAAACAATAGACTTGACTTGTAAAAAGACAGTACTTGAGATGCGGTCACTGTGATAACAGGTGGCTGATGATACATGCCATGCTCTTATACATCTTCAAGTAATTCAGTTATTGTAGTTGTTGCAAAATGTATCTTTGCTAAGAGATATTCCCGGTGATTGTATCATTGCTTTGCAGCTTCCATTTCTACTGACTGCAGTTAGCTAAAGTTCAAGCTGTTATTTTTGAACAGTTGGCTCATGCTGATAGGAATATTGGCTGCCTGTCTCATCAGCTTGAGTGGGACAGGGTGCTCAAGTCGACCACCCCGCTGCCTGAAGACAAGGAGCCTGAGAGCAGAGCACACCGCTCGGGAGCAATTACATGCTGGGTGACCTCCCAGCCACTCCACACAAAGCATCCCCTTTCCCATGCTTTCTCCAGACCTTGGCAATGGCAGAGAGCTAAATGGATGAGAGGGTGTGGTGGGAGAGGCTGAGTTGGGGATAAAGGGAGGCAAGGAAGGCTTTATTTCTAGACCTTGAGAAGAGTGTGTATGTAAGAAGCCTTTACAAATATTTTGCATATGAGCACAGACCTTTAAGTGGGATATATTTTAAATTAATCAAAATGTATTATTGAAACAAACTTATTTGTATAACCAAAATTCCATCATGCAATCAAAATTCACTTACTTTTTCTTTAAATTTATGGCAACAGCAAACTTATTTATGCTCATGCTTTTCTAAGTGTGTCAAAATTGTTTAATATATTTCTTGAAAAATGTTAGTGCAATAACTATGTTTTCTTTTTATACCAAAATACAAAAGTGCATGATAAAAATGCCACGAAGGGAAATAATTGATTGCTAGTCCATACCGTAGAGACTGACTGACTACACAACACCCTTAAGTAATTAAATTGCTTTAACCACAGCTAGCTAGGCCAGATTCCTTTACGTGATTCCCGCCCCCCACCCAGGATTCATCATTTCATTTCACTTGATGCTGACCTTGCTGCAAGCTAAAAACACAGATGATGTGTCAAACCCAACTCATAGTCTTGTTTTTGCTTTTTGAAAGAAAAGAGTTGGTTTTACTCCATTATTTTAATGTTTGTGCTTAAAGAACTTCAAACTTTCAGTTACTTTTGGTACTTTGACATGTTTGGGGTTTTCTTTCATAAAGAAATGGTGGTATTAAAGCTACTCAAGTAAAGGAGATGTTTTCCGATAAAAATGGAGTTCTCATGATTTGCTGCCTGGTTTTACCATGGATTCCCTTTTTCTTTTGAATTTTGCTCTTACAAGAAAGGGTAGCTAAATAAATACAGTAGCACAGAAGCAAATGGAAAACATGTGTTGTTCTTATTCAGGAATTTAGTGAGTCAGGTTTTATGAACAACTGAACTCAGCACTTTTACATATTTGTAGAATTTTCTGTAGTTTAAAATTATTATTGTAAATCATATACTTAAAGAGAATACTGTAAGAAGTGTTGAGAGTGTGGTCGTGCTTTGGAAGTGCCAAAGCTGAACAGGAATGAGAGGAAGGTAGTTTTTTGGTTTTGTTTCCTTTTTAATGGAAACAGTTCAGAACCCCAGGGAAATAAGAAAAGCATACTGGACCACAGCATGGCTTAGCCTGTTGCCTGTGTCTGGTAGTAGTCAGTACAGGGAAATGGAAGACCTGCTATTTTCAGAGCGATCCTACCCTGGTACACCATCCTGTCCTCCAGCAATCAGAGCTGTAAAAGATTCGCTGAGCTAGTGGATCTTGTAATGACAATAGCAGTGTAATGGAGATGGATATTCTGTGATTTATAATTGTCAAGGCTAAAGGATATCTGAAATAGATGGGAGCACAGATGTTTTACAGGAGATGGGTAAGTATTGTGACTTAAAGAGAAGGTCACTATAATATAGCAACATTTAAAACTATGATGTTCTGATAATGAAGAGAAGTGATTCTACCTAAAATATTAAGAATGCCTTTCTTCGTATTTCATCAAGTTGAAACTTACTTCTTATGCTACTATGGCCTATTTTTTCTATCAGTGATGTCATTGTGAAAGTTCTCTTGCTGGCTCTCACTCCCTCAGACCATGAGCTCATCTTCTTTGTTTCTACAGCTTTCTCCTTCTCTGCATTCAGAGCCCCTTCAAAACTTTTATTCTGTGTAAGTCTGGTACTTGAGACATATGTAAGTATCACCACATTACCAGAGCTGGATGTCATTACTTTCATAAGTCACCTAATGTTCCCACATTTATATCTCCCCTTCCTGAGAACTACTGCAAATGTTCATTAATTCAGTACCTGTTATGTACAGTTATTATTCAGTACCTTTATTTTGGCAGCCTTAAAGTCCTTTACTCTCACCCGTCTTCCTCACCTGTAAATTGCTAAAAGTGGGAATACATGCATTTATTAATGTACCAAAATGCAACTCATCATGGAGCTTATTTAAATCTTCTTTCTTGAAAGCTAAGCAGGTCTTTCCCACCAAATGCCTTTCCTTGCAGTCACGGTAGTGATGTGATGTCACAAGTACTGTTTTTGTAATCTGTAGAGAAGGAGAAGAGCCTACAGCTTCTGTGTCTTGAGCTAGTAAAGTTTGCAAACTGTGTGAAAACCCAACGCCTCCAAAGACATTTTTTTTCTCCAAGTGGTGGACATCCAGACTATATTAAAACACTACATGCTGGGCACCAAAAACTTATAAAATTCAAGTTAGTCATTCTTCCCACCTTTAAAGTCTGGTTGAAAAAAGCTGAGACTTAAAACAATATTGCCTATCAGAAAATAGTTTGTGCTAACAGAAAATAAGCGTATTAAAACATGCAGATATTTCAGTCTGAATTGTTGAAAAGGCAGTGCGGGCAATGAGGTTAACAACTGATAATTATGGCAGAAAGCACCTTCTTCTTGTTTGTTGGCAGATGTTAGTTTGCAGCTGTTCCTCTCCCCTGGAGAGGTTTAGTGGCCTGGAAGGTCTTGTGTAGTTTGAAACACGGAAAATTAGGTATACCCAATCCACTGTGTTGTTTTGAGCACTGGAATACTAACGTCTACTGGTATAGTGAATGCCAGCACTATTTTCTGTATCTGATTAACTACATGGGGAACAGCACCTGTTCAGTCAGGCTCACCCATAAAAAAGATACATGCTTTCTGTGATTTTGCTTGTAAGTGCTAATTATTGGCTCTGGCATGCCTTTTATTATGTTTTGGCAAGAATATGAAAAAGGCATTTTGTTCTGAAATAGCTAAAAGAAAGAGGTGGGAGGAAGACAAAGTGCTTTTGTAATTGGTCCAGAGTGAATCAGGAATCCATCCCTCCCCATGTCCCACTTGCGCGGTTTCAGATCCTCTGCCCTTCAAGGTCAGTTGAACCAGGTCAGAGCAATTCAAAGGAGCTGTGTGCTTTGTAGTTTGAACACCCTGTTGGCTTCAGCTTTTTCTGTTGAATCTTCAGTATCTTGTTTTATGCCTTCGTAATGGCTCTGGCAATTTGTATCGCCTGAAAAGTCTTCCTTACAATAGAGTTGGCAGCTGCGCTCCAAGTAGCTAGGTTCATTTGTCCATGCAGACTTTATTGTCTCTTACGTGCTTTCTTAGCCTGGTCTTCCTCAGACTTCCAGCCTGGTCCCAGTTTAAGATTTATAGATACTAAAAATGTTTGTTTCCCCTTCGGGATACTTACATTTCCAAAAACATTTCTGTATTGTTTTCACTTCATTATATACAAAGCTGGGGCACGAAGCCTACCATTAGAAATGGTCTTATGCTACTCTATGCTCTATGTTTACAGATGTAATTACACTGAAAAGAGAGAGGCTACAGCTTTGCTCACCTACTAGAATGACAACAGCAATAGGTAATTTCTGATCCTGCAGCTTGACTTCTAGACAGTTTTTGTTAAGTCCCAAAGTACATGCTGTTGATGCTGCATAAGTAATAAGTAATGATGATGAACTTTCAAGTAAAGAGCATGAATTCCATTTGTCTTTGGAGCTGTCAGCACAGTATCTGAATGTCTTGACACTGTTACCTCTCAGGAGGACAGATGCGTCAATCTGGAACAACTGGCATTTCTTAACAGGAATAAACTGGTGTAGTTCCGTATAACTATCAAGCATCTGTGTTGTTTTAATCCAGCTGAGAATTTGTCCCATAATTTTGGTTACCTGGGTGGGTCTGTGTATGGTCACCATCCTTAAAGAATGCTGCCTTCTACCATGAGGTAAAAAACACATTCAGCTCCTTCTTGTCTCAGTTTAAGGGCTCCATTTTTGTTGTTTTTTAAAGAATTAGTGAGATTGAGCATTCTCCCAAGAATCATCTTCCACTCCCAATGAGAAAACCAAACTTCCTTCTCCCTACCATAAGAGTTTCTCTAGCAGGTGATGGCTACCTCTGACTTTAAATGAAGGGTTTCAGATATCCCACCTGTGTCAGACACACATCATTTTGTTCGTCCTGCTCCCTATTGTTATATTTAGTGGGAAAAAGGAAAGACTAGCTACTTTGTAGGAATTTTCCATCCTTTGTGTCCATAATTTTGTGCTTCTACCTTACATACATATATGTTTATGAAAATCAGTGTCTGATTTTTTTTTTTCTTTTCCTGACCAAAGCTCTTCATACAACAAGAAAAAAAGTCTGTCTTTACCACAAAATTCCCAAAATGGAGGACAGAAATACACTGCATGTAATTTTGGGCTGTAGCTCTTAAGAAGTAGAGACAAAGGCAAAACATGATGAGGAATGATTCAGTTGAATTTAAGTGACTTTTGCATCATCTTTCGCCTTCCTAGCTGTTGGTCTGCTCTGGAGATGGGAGAGTCTTCTGGCATAAGAGAAACAAGCTTGGGCATAACTCATTTAATGCAGCGCCCAGAAGCTGCTAAAGGGTGAATAAAGTTGTTTAGCATTTCTATGTCAGCTTCTTCTGCCACCATTTTCTATATGCCAACAATTGTAAAGAGGTTCTTTGGAGGGCTGTCTTATGGTAATATGCCACAGTTTTGTACCAGCAAGTCTTCCTTGAAAATGTGAGTAATCCGTGTCAGATTCCTTTGTGCCATGTTAGCTCTTTGCATGATGCCACTGTGGGGAGGAAGATCTCATCCTCTCCTTCATGCCTTTATTTAAGATGCTGGCCCTTTTCAGATAATCAGTAATACCTTTGGGTAAATGCATTCATGATTTCTAGATGTAAGACTTTGACTCTACTTTCCAACCTTGCATCTCAAAATTCTGTACAAAGATTGATGGGTGCTTTCACCCCTGTCATGTACCTGTGGATGTGAAGGCAAAGACTGTGACATAGTCAAGATAACAAAGACAACGGTGACGAAAGCCCGTGTTAGAAATGGGTTCCTGACTCCTGGTCTAATTTCTTGAGCAATGATTTTCTTCCATTCCACAACCATCTTACACGATCATATGTCCTACCCCATTCTCTTAGTATATGAAGCAAAAGTGTAATCGAGTCCTTTAAATGATTTTCCAAGCTGCAGTGGGTCCTCATTGTGTGCAGCCAAACTTGAAACAGGTGGGACAAGCATTCTTGCTGTACCCCATGCTTATCAATGTGTCAGGTTGGACCAAGAACATTCTGTAAAAGTTATTCCTCATTACAACAAATCCCCTCGCTAGATTACAGCATTGACAAATTTTTACCAGATTTTTACTGCCAAGTTCACTGGGAGCACATCTGGAACTATTAGACATTGCTGTGTCTGGCATATCATGTTCCTTTTGCATTTACAGCAGGCTGGTCATCACTGGGAGAAATCCTAGCTGCAGTCTGATGTCCTTTCCCACCAATAACATAAAGGAGTGGCCAGAGTACCTTGTTCTCCTCTGTTTGACACAGTTAAGGTCTATAAACTGAATTAAGGAGGCACAGAAGAAAGCTGCATTTGCAAACTGATGTATCTGTTAAAGAGCTTATTGGATAAGGCATGTATATGTATGTATGTGTCCAGAGGGAGAGAGAATCGTGCCTCCAAGTCCCAGGTCTTGTGTACTGCAGAAGTGTGACAGGACCCTGAAACATCCCTCAGTGCATCCCCTGAATCCTAGGCACGATCAGTCCTACCGAAGCTCCTCCTGCCAGATGTTTGCCCAGTTCTTAAAAACTGCCCATGAACTCCCCTAAAATTTCCAAAACTCCCCTGGAGAATCATGTGTTTAACTCCCCTTACTGCAAAAGTTTCTCCTAACATCCAGTACCTTAAATCTTCCTGCAACTTAGCCCCAGCTTCAGTGGCCATAGAAAAGTCTGTTAGGTAAGGGGTGACTGAGAAGAGTATTTGAAAAATGCTCCCCTGTTCCTTCCTGTCTTCTCTGCCCCAGACTAAACAAACCAAGGGCTCTCATTGTTGGTTTTGCTAGCACTACGACGATTTTGGACACTTTGTTCTGGGCTCTCTCCAAGTTTTCCATGTGTTTCCTCAAGTGCAGTGGTCACAACAAGGAGCAAAACTGCAATGGATTTGTCCCTGCAGGGCAGAGGACTGGATGATTTCTGCCACGTGATGCTTCTGTCTGTAATTCCCAGCATGGGCCTTGCTTCTCCTGTGGTGGTACAGTACTATTTGTAAGTCTGGCCTGCTCCTGCACTCCCCTTGCTAAAGACAGGCACTATGCTTGCCTCCTTCTGGCCTTTTAAAACTTCAGCTGTTGCCTGTGCCTCCTCAAAGAAAGCCTGTAATGGGTCTGAGATTAGTTCACTGACTTCTCTAAATTCTCTCAGGTGCGATTCATCTGGCCCAGCTGACATGAAAACATCTCAACTCATCTAGTCTGGTTTTCCTCTCGTCTGTCCATGATCATTTTAAACCATCTGATTACATTATCTTTCCTAGCAAAGGCTGCAGCAAAAAAGATCAAACCCATTAACCTTCTCTGTAATACCTGCGGATAGATTTACCTTGCACTTAATAACGATATCTTTAATTTTTATTGTCATATCCCTGAGATTCCTTCCTTCCTTCCTTCCTTCTTCCCTTCCTTTCCTCTTTCCCGTTTCCCTCCTGCAAATGTTTTCTTGCTATCCCTCTCAGGGGACATCAAAAGCACCTTTGTGCATTCTGATTTTGCCCCTGTGTGCCTGTATTTCATCTGTAGTGGTCTGAGCTGAGTGCACTTCCCCTGACTTCTTGTTTCTGAAGTCAGTAAAAACCTCGTGATTTAGCCAAGTGGATCTCCTTCTGTTCTTCTAGGTTGCCTGATTTGTAGGGGAAATTTATGCTTGTGTCTTGTTTTGTGTCTTTAGGAAACAGTAACATTCCTGAGGTGTTTTTACCTTGTAGTTTTGATTTGGGTGTAGTCTTGTATACAAAGTTGCTTAGCTTTTTGAGTCTGTTTTCTTAAATATAGCTCTTTTCTGTGTTCCTGTTCTTCTTCTGCCCTTCCTGAAACAGGTGAACTCAGTCATTTCCATTTTTTTTGTTAATACAATCAGCTGCTACCATCTCAGTAAGTTCCCTGACCTTCATAAAAATTAAATCTCAAAAAGCCCTGCCTCTGTCACCTGTATAAAAAAAAATTATAAGCTGTACATTTCAGGAATTTATTGAGTGTAATACAGGAGCTAAAGGTGACTTAGGTAATTAAATTTGGCAACTTAAACCTGAAACATTATTTTTGTATATCATGCAATCTGTGGAAAACACTACTACAAAATCTCTAAGGGCAGGTTTGTATTGTATTTTTAGTGCAACCTCGAATGCACATTTGATTAACGAGATAGCTTAGCATCCCAGCTGCTGGTGGTAAAGGCTGCTTGTGTCTGCACAGAGTGTCACAAGTTTCTGAGATGAGAGGGGAAAGTACAGGGCAGAGCTTTAGATTGCACAAACTCCTTCCACAAGTTCAGCTACTTAACCTGCCTGGTGGATGAGCCAGCCTCAGCAATAGCCAGGTCTACCTGGCCAAGTCCTTTGTGTCATGCCTTCTGATGTCTCGCTGTGATACCGTGTGGCTGACTTTGGGCAGACAAGGTGCCTGTGCACCTTCGCACAAGGGCCTGACATCTACTGCAGTGAGACAGCCTGAGGTGTAGAAGAATTACAGATGTTTGCCAGAAATGCAGACTTGCGGATGTGGGGGTATTGGCAGATCTGTGCTTTACACAGGAAAGTGTACTCATAACCACAGGTAATCAACAACTTGCTAGTAGCAGGGAGCCAGTAGCGGTAGTTCTATAAAGAAGTCTATTGCAATAGGCTGTATAAAAATGCGAAGTGTGGAGTATAGAAGATACAGGCTGATACAACATTTTGAATGCTGTATTTTAGGTAAGCTTTCTTTGTGTAGACTTTACACCATCAAGATGAAACATTACAGAAAATAAGCTGATTTATAGTTTTGTTTTGCATTAAAAGATTATGCTACATTGCCTTGTTTGCATGGGAGATAGGTAATAGGGTTATTGTTAACAGGGCTGACAAATGGATGGTGAGTGGTGACTGGTTGTTCCTGGGATGCGCTCTCTGTCACTTTTTGTATTGCCTGTTCTGTAAATCATTAGTGCCATGCGTATTTTTGCACTACATGTAAGGCTAAGGTGGCAAACATCCACAGGACCATGAAGGCCAACTTACATGTAGGTACAGGCTTTAGACTAGCACAGGGGTCTGCCAGCAGAGGAAGCTTTGGTCTGAATTGCCCTTGGGTGCAATGCAGTAGCATATTATGGACAAGCTTGAATTGCCCCAGGTTATTTTTCTAGAAAACAGTGGAAATGCGGCCACAAAATCACCTGTTATCTGGAGGCGGCCTGAGATTGACCTTCCCTGTGTGACCATGGGGCTGAGCAAAAAGAGATCCTGGAGACAGCAGGAGGGGTGCAGAGAGTGCAGGTAGGGATCATGGTATGTATGAGCTGATTTCCCTCAAGACCTCACCCTTCCAGGACAGACATCTCCACAACACCAGCTTGCTCAGCAGCAGTCCTGGATGTCCAGGCTTCTTTCAATTTTGACTGATCAAAGTTCTACAAATCTGTCACTCTTCTTTTATGTTACATCATGGGCCTTGTCATGTTTGTGCTTTTGCACCTTGTGCTCCTGACATTGCTAACTCTTTGGAGGTGTGCATTCTATGGATGGTTTAGTATCAAGTCTCGGATACATGGAGCTATATTGTTCAGATACAGTAATGAAAATATTCCTTCTCCATCCATAAAGAAAAATTTTGCCATTTTTGTTTAAACTTTGTCCCTGCATAGTGAACTTCTCTGAACTAAGAGAAAATAAAATAACCATTTCCCACTGTGTCTTTGCCATGTATGCACTGGGATACTTGCTGCCTGGGACAAATGCTTCTTTCCTTTACCACAAAGTAAAAGTCAGCAGGGAAATTTTTCAAATTGCTCTGGTGCACATCTTCCAGAGATAAAAAAGAGCTGCTTCTTTGCATTGTCCAGACACAGTAGCAATTTTATGACCACAAAAAGGGTGTATTCTGGTATCTACCCAATTTTAGAAAGAATGGCACTTCTACCAGTTGCATCTGTAAAAGTTTCGAACATCAGCACCAGAAGAAACTGCACCTGAGAGTCAAGGTTGCATGATAATGCTGGAAATGCTCTTCTGAGTTCAGAGAAAGTGTTTGTTCCTGTTCTGAAAATTCTGAAATTATATAGCAAAAACTTGCAATATGAGGGAGAAGTCTTTGCATGCGTATCTGAAGCTATGATGATGTTTGAGTTGGAAAAAAGGAAAGTTTAATCACTGTATGCTAACCTGAAAAAACTTACATCATGGTTACCATGTGGTATTTCATGGTGGTGGCCTTTTTTTCTTCTTTTTCTATGCTTTGAAGAAAAGTTGGGGGGAAAGAAGCAAATAGGTGGCAAGCAGCATATGCAAACTGTGAGGTTTGACCACTTTTGGAAAAGACAGATGGTGCTTTTCTTGATCATATAGTAGCACTGGCAATAGAAATGTTTTGGAGTTAGGGAAGTGGGGAGGCTGGACACATTTTCTTAATGCAGGATGATTTATTTGTAGAACATGCAAAAATGCAGGGAACAAAAACATTAAACAGACCTGGGAGATGTGCATGAGCATGATACATTTACATGTGGTTTACTCTGAACTCCTGGCCATTCACATGGGATCTTTGATAATGTATTCTTGCTTTGGCTGATGACATTTCCCAGCATCTCTTCTCCCCATTGCCAGTTTCTCCTTCTCTGGTACCTGTTTAGCTCTTGCTGAGATGCATCTTCTTTCAGATCCCGTATCAGCCAAAATTGTCGTATCTCTGCGCATGGTTATTTCTATTCCAGCTGTTTGTAGATTAACCTTCAGTCAGCTAGACATTTGTTCTTGGTTAACAGGTGCAGCCATACGCCTGATTTGGCAAAGACCTGGATATTGGGCTAGTTTATCATAATGCTAGAAGACATAAAGATGTCCTCTGTCAGGAGGAATGGTGCAGTGCAGGCATATAAAATGGATAAAATCTCATTGTGTGCTCAGGGGGAATTTTTTATATATATATGTATCATGAAAAGGATGCCTTCTGAAATTCAGTTCCTGGAGGAAATAACTTTCTGCACCTTTGTGTTTTTATAATTACTTAAGCAGCAATTCATGTCTGTTACTACTGATAATATGTAATCACAAAGACTTTCTGAAGAATAGTGTAGCAAGAGAATCATTAAACCTTTTAATTATCATTTGTTTGATTGTGTTGTGTGGTTTATAGGAAACTTTTTCTGTTTTTTATTGTAGCTTGAACAATAAATCTTAAATCCTTTTAACTACTGAGCATCTGAGTATATAAAACAGAATTTTCATAGTAATATATGGAAGATATATGCTGTGCAAAAACCTTTCTAGAATACGGGAAACAAATGCTTAAATATAGTTTAAGAGTTAAAAAAAAAAAAAA
>VZTL01016587.1:14205-30810 GCA_013400535.1 Scopus umbretta
AAAAAAAATTAAAAGAACAGTTTGCCAGCAAAACCTTTATGAAAATATAAAAAGGTACTTTTGCAAATCCACTTGTCATATTTTTTGTCCTGCAAAGATGATAAAACTAATGGCATTTCACACACTCATGGAAGGAAACAAAGCAGACCTTTCAGTTGACAGGGTGAGAAGAATTTTGCTAAAGCTCCAGTTAAGAAGGGCAGAATCTACCAGCCTGCCAGGCCTCAGGAGTTTAAACTAAATCTGTTTGAAAATGGTCTAGTCCTGCTCACAGGTATCTTAAATCTTAACGGAAGATTGAATAGTCAGTGGTTTTGACTTTTGCAGCATTAAAAAAGTTGTCCCTTGAGATTCACTGTTTTGTTGACTGAGGGAGAATATGTTTGTTTGTACTAAACATGAATCATTGGGAGTTTTTAGAGGAGAATTATGAAGACAAAATGCTTTTGAAAACTTCCTCAACATCATAAACATTGCAAAAGATCAGATGCTGATTAAATGCTGCTCTACAGGTTGTGACTGTATTCATACAGAAGACCTTTTAAAGATTGATTTTGACATCTTTTGCATCATTCTTCCTGGGTAGTGCTCCAAGATTCCACGGTGGGACCCGCTCAGCTGTGGAGAGGCACATTGCGATAGTTGAACGATGTTGAAGGGCATAGCTGGTTGAAAGGAACTTTTCGGTCCCCACAAATTCTTTTCATGGGAGGTACTGTGATATGAAGTCACACATCTCCTGTTGAGATGTGACTTTTTGGAAAAGATCATCTGATGTTGAAGTTTGTGAAGACTTCACTCCATACCTGGCTATTAGTGCTGTTTAAACTTATGTTTCTTGTACATTTGTAATTATATTAAACTGTATTTTCAGATGGGTATAAGAGCTGTTGGTATGGTCAGATGTCTTTCAAATCCACCTGCAGATTCCCTGAGGGCTGTGGTGATGCCTGTCTCTGTTCCCATCCCTAGTGCATCCCAGACCTGTCTCATGACTCAGCCCCACTCGCAAAGCTATTCAGCATCATGTTGGCTTGTCCTTACTCCTCAACAGTACAAAACGCATTTCCCTCTTTCCTAGATTTCCTGCGGCTGGCAGGCCTTCCCTTCATTTTGCAGCCCCAGCTTGAACTGATTTTATATTCAGCAGTGAATTGGCAGCGCTGTTGGCTGGACGAAGTCATGGTAATCTTCCTTCCAGTGCCGTGCTGGATGAATGCTGAAAAGTTAATCCGTTTACCTGAACTGGAAATGCTGTTTCATTGACCTGCTCCATATTACTTGTAGAGCAATAAGTTAGAAAGTTATGTTTAAATGCTAGAAAATAAGCTTAAGAGCTGCTGCTGCATGTAGCAGGCTTTATTCACAGAGAAGAGTGTAATTTTGATCATACTGTGAAACTGTGCAGTAGCTGGCCAAGCAAACATGGATAGCAGTGATGGTGGGGATCAAGAAGCTTACCCAGATTCATTACTAAGGCTGTGCCAAATATAATTTTGGTGAGACCAGTAGGAAGAGAGGATTGCATGGGGCAATGAAGTATCAACTGATTATTCCAGGAGTGAGGAGTATTTCAGACAAGCATTATGCTTTATGAAAGTAAAAATGCCTGGCTGGCTGCACAGTACCCTGCTGCCTTCAACTCAGGTACTCAAGTTTCTTTGCATTGGAGACTTTTCAGGATATGTTACTTATCAGCTGAAATCATGGAGATTTTAGTTGACTAAGTCGTACAGATTCAGACTCTTAGTTTGCAGAGGGTTGACCTAAAAGATACCTTGAAATGGGTCCTTGGAGCTCTGAAGTTTATTTTTGTTTCTGCACAGCTGGTGTACATGTGTTTCTTTAAGACCACATGTTAAACGTCTTATGAAACACTAGCAAATGCACTGTAAGTGTTATGGACTTGCTTAGCAAGTCTTAGTATCTTTATTACTTCAGAAATGAAAACTTATTATTTTACCTAATATGTCGTAATACGTTAGCCCATATTTACTTTTTTCTTTTAATGAAAGGCAGTTAAGCAACCCGAAAAAAGATTTGATATTTACTAGACTACAGTTTGTATCCTTTCAAGATTTAGAACAATGAGATTGTGTGTTGTGGAGTTTGCTTTGGTTTGGTTTGTTTTTCCAGAAGGCCTGGAAACAAGTAATTGAAATCCTGAATCCACTGAAGCTGATGGCAAATTCTTGGGAACCAAATTTCTTGGGACCAAAATATCTTTCTTTATTCCTGGCCTGTATGATAATGCTGCTAATCATCAGCCTTGACTGACTGCAGCAAGCTGGAAAAGCATTTGTAGCGAAAACTTTCGTGGCTAGTAGATGACAGAAGCAGTCTTATGGCAGGTCATGAAGACTGAAATCCTAAAAGGAATTCTAAAAATTGGTGAACTGAAGATGTAAACAGTTACTAGCAAAGATTCTTGGCGCAGGGTTAAGCAGTGCAGACATAACTCCCTGGGTATTTCCCAACAGTGCACCTTTACTATAACTGCCTTCAACTAAGTTTTGTCTGAAGCTGTTAGATGGTGACATTGGCCCACGCAGCTTCTGCTGTATGAATAAAGACATTTTTGTGTGCATTTCAAAACATTTGAGATGAGATTTGCCCTACTTCTGAAACTGTTCTTTAGCTTCTTCTCATGATAGATTAACCAGTTTTGATGTCTCAGAGATAAGACCTCAGAGACATACAGAGGTTTTTCCAGAAAAATGTCTTTCTTTAAATGCAAGTGTGGTAATGCTAAATCGAGCACTCCATGATCTGCTGCAAGGCTCAGTCTTCTACTTACATGACCTTATGAGCCCTAAATTACTAAGTTTCCTGACGTCCTTAAGAGGAAAAAAATGCATAAGAGTGAGTAACTAAGAAGGTAAGTCAAGTTCTGTGTTGTGTTTAAGGTGAGCCTCCTCATTTTGTAAGTGTAGTAAGTGTTTTGCCCCCTCCATAATTCCAGTCATTTGAACTACTTCTCTGATAATACTGGCCAATTCTGCAATTAGCTTATAAAGGAAAATGCACATTTCAGTTTCTTGTAGTTAAACATAAGCCAAATCTTGCAGAAAGGCTGTTTTTTGAGAAATCGGGAATAACTTGGAATAATTCACATCAAGAGTTGTCTTTCACTAATTAAGCAGCTTGATTGCTGTTGCTCTGATAAGTTGCACACCAGCTTACCCATCAGTGCCTGAAAGCCTCCCCATAGCATTATTGGCTTTTGCTTCACTGCTCGTTAAGGCACCATTTCTGGGGGAGCTCAGGCAGTCACAGACTCCTAAAGCCCAAAGACATTGTGAGAAGGAGGCTCTCTCTGTCTTCCCTCACAGTAAATGCCAATCTTGCACAGCTATTGCAATCGACTTCTAGCTGACGTACCAGGGGCCAGATTTGCTCATTGATCTCAGCTGTTCTGCACTGCTCCAGAGGTCCCCTGATGGTTTGCTAACTGTAAGCTTTTCTTAGTTGGGGGAGGCACACCATCTGCTTTGCGATAGCAGTGAATATGCACATAAAAATATATGTATAAGGCTATTACTGCATATCTTCAAACCATGGAAATACCATATATGACATTTCTAATCATGTATAAAATTAGGAATGTTTACAGAATATTAAAGAATGAAAGACTTAAGGATAAAAAAATTGCAGGGATGATGCAGTTATCCTCAAATCAAGAATCATAAACTATAGTAAACCTTAAATTCAGAGTTCTGCCCACCCTTGAAAGTAACCTGAACATTTAAACAGAAGCAATCTTAGCTCCCTTTGGTAATGGCATGAAATGAGAACAGGGGGGAAAGTTCCTTAAAAATAGGTTTAAATTCACCTGGGATTGCAAATGCTTTAAGTGCAACCAAAAGCATAGCACAGAATAAGAGTAAGACTGAGTTACGGTTGTTTGTATGCTTAACTGTGCAAGTGTTACCTGGTATGCCTGGATTCCCTTTAAGTATACCTTATAGTATAGCCTATATATATTCATAACCTGAAATATAACTCTGATTTGATTCTACTTCCAATCTGCTCTCTTTTGCCAAATTTGTAAAATGTCTATTAATGAATCATATGAGATCTCAGAAGGGGAGTGTGGAGCTTTAGTATAAAGTTAGGGCTGGAAGGAAAGTCATACCAGTGTCTTTTTGTAATTTGTAAGGGAAATATTACAGCTGTGTGGCCAAATTTGCAGAAAGAATGGAACATTCAGAAGCTTCTGCCATTTCCTTGCCTCCCAAGGCAACCATTTGTGAGCCAGCTATCATAATCAAATGGATAAAAAGCATATAGGATACACTAACAGCTTTCCCAGTATCCCATTATTTTTTTTTCTTTTGTTACTTTTAAATTTCATGGACTTTTTTTAATGTTTGAAGAATGTATACAGGAAATCTGCATGAACAGAGTAGAATTTGGTCAGTGTAGCTTGCGCACAAAGCTTTCAGAAAGGAGGAGAGTATTTTCAGATTGAGCCTGTGGGTTTATTTTACAAAAGAGATTGAATTTGTAGAAAATCCCTTCTGTGAAAACTCTGCAAAAAATTGTTCGGTGCAATCAAATAAAATATTTTTGTTTGGGGGAAAAAAAAAAGAAAATGAAACAAAACCCCAAACTATTTTACTGGGTGTATTTGACATCCCCTGTGTAAACTGATCTGGTTCTGATCATGGCCATGAAATGTGAGGTCTGATTGCAACAGTTCTTGACCCAGACACAAACAAACAGTGCTTTTTTGCTTTAATTTAATTTTGGTCTATGGTTGAAGCACCACCTCCACCAGGGAATATAACTCCCGGCTTGTTACAAACATGCAAAGTAAAACAGCATGACTGCAGAGCCACGGCAGGCACAGACCGTGCTGAGTCTTTGACTGCCTTTGTCCTTATCACCTTAAATCTACAATAGACAAGGCCAGTAGTTGGTTACTTAGTATCATTCTCAGTCTCAACAAACTGAAAGTATATATGTGTTTAGTGTAGATCTTAAAATAAACTCAAGATTTTTTAAAATTATATTCTTATAAAGTGAATTCTTTAAGCTGATTGGACACAGGAGCATACACAAAAGTTCCCCTGTGAAAAAGGAAACGGGAGCATCTGAAGAGTGAAAACTATTAGACATCCCTGTCAAGCACCATAAGTTGCTGGTGGAGTATGATAGTCGGGATGTGCTCCTGATCCCATCCTGTCCTGTGCAAGGGGTGGTTTTCCCCTTACTTCTCTTAGAGCCAAGTTTGTCCCTAAGGAGAATCCAAGCAGTCGTCACATGTCTTAGCTGCTCCAGACTTGGCCCTTATGCAGTGATTAAAGCCAGAAATTGTTGATACCACCATTTTCCTCATTTGCCTGTTTCTCATCTTGAGTTTTATATATGATTCTCTAATACCCCTGTGACCCAAAATGTGATCCTCAGACTTGTTTTGTACACAGGCATTAGCACGTGAAAGTCCAAGCTTATTTTTCCTGAGTTTGTATTGGTTTTATACCAAGAAAGTTGAGAATCTGGCTGCTGCTGGAGGCTGGACAAATGTCATTTTTGCTCCTTTCAGGGCCTCTGAATCATTTTCCTTTTCAAATTTCTGTCTTTTCTGGCCACAGAGGCAGCAGGCTCAGACACTTAAGGCTGTTTTCAGCATCTCTGCCCTGGCAGCCTCTCCTGTGCCATGCAACCTTCTCATGCCTGCAAGCTTTGTTTGCCAGGGAGAAGGTCATTAAGAAGCTCTTTTGTGATGATTTTAATCTCTGTCCTCTCACACTGCCTGAATTTAGGCCTAAGCTAGAGAATCGTCCCATTGTCATCCCCTGTGGGAGAAGGAGTCTGTTCGTAGCCCCAGAGTGGCAGGATCCAGGCTCCGCAGCCAGCCCAAAGGCACAGCCGGGGCAGCAGTGGCCCCGCTCCCCACTGTGGGCAGGCTGGGCTTTTCCTCCTCTCCCTCCATCACTTAACTAGTTCAAAAGATAAAATGCTCAGCATAGTCTCCTGCTAGAAACTGTTTCTAAAAGGTCAGAGCTGTATTTCTAACTAGCCCCCCTCCAGAATATTTGCTCCGGTAGTTTTGTTTTTCATCCTGGGCTCTCCTTTCTTCCCCCACCTCAGCTCTTTCTCTGCTTTCGTTTGCAGTTGTCTTTAAAAATTCATCTGTGTTTAAGCTGACGGCTGCCCTGCAGAGCTCACACCGCCTTTACAGTTCAAATGCAGCTGTTGATGGGGTTTGGCTTTGCTGGTCATTGCTTTAGTGGTGTAATGAAAAATATAACCCAAGTCTTCCTTTTGCGCTGCCTTAGGTAAATATGTGGCCATTTGAGAAGGTAATCTTGCTATTTGATTCAAAGTTTATCAAAAGTAGGAGGAAAATAAAATGTAACAGACTGTGAGTGATTTGATGAAATTGCCACTGGGATTTGTTTGTATCTGGCAGACCCTGAAAACAGCAGGTTTCTATCCGTAGTTGTTTATTCTGTGTTATACACTCTTACTAAATAGCAATACATTCCTAGGCTGTTGTATCCAAGTGCCTTACAGAAATTGAGACAGTGTAAACAAGGAGCAAAACACATTTCAGGTGTTGGTGTTTCAGCAATCAGCGTTAGTTTGTAGTCTGGGTTTTCTATTTTGAGGAATACCTAGGGTAGAAACGAGGGATTTGAATTCCATCCTGCCACTGAGAAGGTGCTGGCGGCTCTCCGGCTCTCCCACTGGCCCCTCTGACATGGTGTATCACAGCTGCATGCGGCTGCTCATCCTTCTTGCAGGTTCCCACCACCCCTGGTGAGGGCTAACCAAGTGATATCTCAGCAGCTCTTTGGGACCACTGCAAGGAAGGACTTTGCAGAAGAAAACCAGCATCTTGGACCTGTGTAGGGAAGAGAGAGACTGCTGCATTTTGAGCCAACTAGTGCTCTTTCCTTATTTCAGAGGAGATCCTGCTCAACTCCCACATCTTAATGGAAGTCTCTCTATTCCAAACTGTCCTTCAGTAGGTTTTGAATTGCCTTCCAGCATTTGCTGGTCATCTACACATTTCCCATCTTCCAGTTTTCTTAAATGTTTGGAGTGAGACCTTTCCATAAAACTATTGTCTTCAAAGGGTTCCTCAGAGTAGAATTTCATCTTTAGTCTAGCTGAAATCTGAGTTATAGTTATGAAAATTATTCAAATCCTTCATGTTGTAACAGAGATGCAGAAGAGTTTTACCTTGGGTAAAATTTCTGTTTCCTGAGCAGTGTTAGGAGATTTTTACTAGCTCTGGGATGAAAATGGCTCTCACTTACTTTGTCATTTTGATTCCCCATCCTTGGTATCCCATGGAATAGGTTAGTGCTTCTCAGCTGGACCTGTTTGTGTTCAGAAAAATGGAGTTGTATTCAGTTACAATGCAGGCAACCTACAGAATTCATCAATCGTAACTCTCCATTGCACTACTAGACCAAAGGAGGGGGAAATGGTTATCTGAAACCTGGGTCTGCCCAGCAGTTAGAGAAATAAATTGAGAAAAGCCATCATGTTCTTCAGAGTAAGAAGTGTTCTCACTTACCACTGAAATCTGTGACAGCACATGGCAAAAATTGAGTATCTCCCTGGATTATTATGGCTTAAAAATGATCTTTTTTGCTTCTTTTATTGTGAAGCACTTTCAGTGTGCTTTTCTTAGTTACCAGGTTACCAAGGGAATATCTCTTTTCATTAATATCAAAAGAGCAAAATGATAGGAATGCTTCCAATAGCTGGCAAAACTTCTAAACCAAAAAACCCAAACTCACATGAAGATCCATGTTTTTATACGGCACTGTCCTGTAAGCCTCCTTTATTTCGTACCCTGGGATCCTAGCATTTGGTTGTTTGGACAGGGTTGTCCCTCTCTGTAATGGGTTCCAGCTGCTGTCTTGGCACCGTTGTTGAGGAGGTGTCGCTTGGTTCCTATCTAGGTCTCCCTTGTGCCAAGACGCCTTGCTGGAGAGCAGGCTATCCATTGCGTCGCTTGGCAATGAGGTCTGTCTTTTAGCAAAAAAAAGATTGTGATTATTTACATAAATGGAAAGAAACTGCAGTTTTGGAGGGACCAAACTCTATTGTGTGAGGTTTCTTCTACGGAAGAAGCAAAATATTACTCAATGAGCATTCTTTTATTGTTTTTCTCTAAGAAATGAGAAACAAATTATACAGCTTTTTTTTTTTCAGATGTGCTGAGCACAAATGGAACTGAAAGCTCAGTTATGCATTCCTGAGAGCTTCAGAGCACAGCTGTCCTCCTCAGAACAAGTCACTGTAGATGCACCCTCACAGTTTTGTGCTGAGAACCTCATATTTGCATGCACACCTCAGTTTGCCGTATGTTCCTAACGTAATAGTGAGTGATTAAAACAACATCCTTATCACAACATTCAAGCATTGATGCATTACGTTGGAAAGAAATGCCTATGCTATTCCCCAACACATGTTAAAAAGGTAAAAAACATAATTTGAAAGGAAAATAATTTGGGGTTTGGTTTCTTTATTAATTTGCTCTCTCCTCGCACTGATATTTTAAAGTTAAATACTGAACTTGGTTATGGAGGATTGTTTTGTTTTAACAGTATCACAGTGTTTATATTAAGGGAGTTTCTAAGTTAATTACAGAAAACTACATCCTCTAACGGGGTATTCTTAAATGTAGAATTAACTGTAATAAAATAGTGGCTTTATTTTGTAAAGTGGAAGATTTTCTTTTCCCTGTCAGTCAATACAACATGTGTCAAAGGAAGAGCAGATCAGCATTTGTGAAAGCTAAGAAGATACAGCATTCGCAGTTGTTGTTCCATTACCTCCACCATTTCTTTATCAACAAAGAGGCATTTAACTTTTTTTGATGTTGGAATTGAGATTTACTGGTCATAGAGGAGAAGAGGACTTCATATGGAGGGAAGTGGTTATTTACACACTATGAGAACTCACCAGAAAATGGAAACACTGCCATACGAGGATTGTCACACCCATCTACTGGGCCTGCTGAAAGTCTGTTCAATGTCTTTTGCCCTGTGGATTTGGGGAAACCTGAGGTCAGCACAGATCCCATGTGTTGGCTTAATGTGTAGGCACCATCAGAGGAGATGGCTGCTCAAAGCAAACAGGTGAGCTGGGAACAACCACTGGCGACTCCTCATATTAGATGTGCTGTCTGCTCACGTACAGTAGGGAAGGCTCTTGTGGAGTCCCGCCGTGACTGACCTCTTTAGCCTTCGTGCAGCACGTCGTATTCAAGCAGTAATTAGCAATGGGGTGGAACTAACTCAGGGAATGCAGGAACAATGCCATGGCCCAGCTACTCAAAAAAGCTACTACCCTTTTAAATTAAATCAGTGTCTGGGGAAAGTTATTGACTTGTCTCTTCCTCCCCTGTCTTTGCTGCTTCTTCCCTTCCACCCCCATTCAAATATTTCTAGGCTGTGTTTCAGCAAAGGCTGTAAATAAGAGCATTTTTGTGTGATGCAGACACAAGTGATTATGGGTATACAATGATAATTATATTTCTGTAGTGGAAGTGAAACATTCTGCTCTGTTATCAGCTTTGTTATTGGTCCTTATGATTTTTATGGGATGCTATTTCTGTACTATTAGCAGCACTGTATAAGCAATTGAAAACTGGATGCAGTAAATTACGGCCAAACACCAGCAGTCCAAAGGTTAATTTGATTGTACAAGTACAATCCTGGAGTTATGTATGAACATATGCTCTACATACTTATTAATGAGTAAGGTCAGACTGGCATGAGCTGTGTTACATTTCCTGAATATTCTTCAAGAGTTTACATATGATCTTCAGTACAGATAACACAGAGATCTGTTTTCAGGAAACGCCTATTTAACCATAAAGAAAATAGTAGGATGCAAATTGTTAGCTGTAAGGTTGACTGTTTTTCAGTTAATGGAAGGGTTGAGTGGGATCTGAAAGGGTGCCAGTAACTTGTGGTTGGCATCACCCTCAGGGCTCTGTGCATTTGGGAAAGGCACAAAGAAGGAAACCCATGAAACTTAAAGCATTTGTGAGTTGTAGTCAGCTGTGCTGTTGCAAAGGACTGCTTCAGAGAAACTAATCTGTACCTTTTTATTTCTGTGCAACTGGTTACAGCTTGAGAAAAGGCTCTTTCACAGCACCTACCTTTCCAAATCCTGATGCTTGGATCATCTCTTTCTTTGTGCCAAAGGATCTGGGCACCTAATGCAGGGTGAAGTGAAGCTCCTCAGTTACATTTCTTCTACTGATGTAGAGCATTTTCCTCTGATTGCTTGCTGTAGGATAACCTTACTGGATGAAAGCATAACCTTGCTGGGTGAAAGAATCCAGCCTCACACTTCTCTTTGTGTAGACTTTCTTCATCATACCTGATTTACTGTGTTACTACAGTGTTATAGCTTGGCATACTTAAATCCAATTTAGTGTTCACACAGTTCATTCAGTCTAGGTGTCTCATCATGGGCTTAAAATTTGGTAATTTTATTTAGCATACGTTTTATGGCAGAATCCAAGTGCCCTGGCAGTTAATTTTGGTGAGCTAACACAGAAACTCATCAAGGTGAAGATAAATGATACTCTTTCTGCCTAGGAGTAGTAGCTTGGCGAATTAAAGCTATACAGATTTTACAAGCTGTGGCCCTGCTCCAGCATTGAGTCTAGATGTGAGGTGGGTGCCCAAGTGGTAAATTAAACTTGTTTGCTGAGCCAGTTCTCCTTCTTGAAAGTGTTTGTCCTCAAGTGCTTGAACTGCGAATGCTTCAGGGGAATATTGGCTTTCAGATACCTGTGTTCCACAAATTTTCTAATATAACCTGAAATACTAATGAAAAAAAAACTTAATCAGATGTGTTCTAGAATATCTGAGAAGTATTTTTTAATAAATCTAGACTTATCTTCTTTGAGAGAAAAGGGTCAGCTGGTGCTAATCACTGAGACTGGCTTCCTGTGTTGCAGGGGGATACTTGTCCCGTTCTCTCTGTACATTGTATTGGGTAGGTTATGGGATTGCTGTGGGATTTAGTGGAGACTAAGGCTGACATTTTCACCCAAGCTTTTCTTCATTTTTAACATTTTGAGATGCTTAACATCAGTATGTCATGCTTGTAAGAAGAAAGAACTTAGGCATTGCAAATGTTGGCAAACGTCGTTTTGAAAACCCCTTGAAAGGGTGTGAATATACTCATTATAAACTGCATCTCCATGTTATCTTTTCTGAGTGGAGAGCACTGGCGTCGTTTGTGCTTTGTGATACGAGCCTTCTCAGGTGGGTGTGAGAAACATGGAAGGGAGAAAAGCAGGTCCCCTCCGTGCCTGAAGGCCAAGGGCGGGTGGTATGTGTGAGCTGTGGGCAGGCAGCTTTCTGCTGGAGCTAATTTAATTTGGGAGAGGAGGCAGCAGCTAGAAAGCAAGTGGTTCCATATACTATCTCCGTTGTTATTGCCAGTTCAACTTAATTCAATTCTGATAATGTCGACAGATCTCTCTGTACAACATCTTTCGGCCGTATGGAGCTAGTCTGGCAGCTCCCCCAACCCAAATGGGCGTCTGGCACTATCCATCATCTTGTTCATGAGGCTCAGACAGTGTTTTATCCAGAATCATGTAGGAGCCTCAGTATGTACACTACCCAAAAGTAGATCCTGCAAGTTTTCAGTGACCCTGCTTGTACCCTGGCTCTGTGCTGGCCTTTATCTGTGTCATCATGGAGAATTTTCGCCCATGCCAGGCTCGTTCCAACAAGTTGAGGTATATAGACATCACAGAGAACAGCATCACTATTTTCTTCAGTGTAGCTGCTCCTGCTTTTCTGTGTTCTTGTTAAGGGGGGAATAAAATATGGCTGTAGAAAAGCACTGTTGAGATTGTCCACTCCCTTGCTCATCTCTGTCAGCAAATAGATCATTCATCGAGGGAAGAGGAGAGTCTCAATTCTGCTCTCCTAGCTGACAAGTTCAAATCTAGACAAAAGTTGGAGCAATCTGCTCTGCAAATGAAAGGCTGTGTATGATTTAAGGAGCGACTTGCCTGTTGGGAGGAATGTTCAAACATTTTAGGCTGAGACAAGTCTTCTTTTTTTTTTTTTTTACCTGCTTTAGAAGTTTTACATTCTTCCAAAATAACTTTTTCTGATGTAGTCAATATGTACTAAGCAATTTCTAAAAGACATGCTCAATCTATGTCACCCTATTCTCTTCATATGTGTTCCAAAAATGTTCATACTTCTAAATTTGTGAAATCGTATTAATTTCCATGACAACTGACTAATGTTGCAAACAAAGGATTAATTGTTTTGTTGTGGGATGAAGCAGAAGGGGAATTTAGATCATGTGAGCAAAAAGTGAAGTGCCTATATAAATGCAAACATACTGTAATTGCAAAAGGAATATAGCAAAGGAAGAGCTAAATATGTTTTTCTTTAACTAAATCTTCAAATTCGTCAAGCCTGTTTTAGTGTTAAAAGTCGCTTTCTGGGGGAAGTTGTACAAGAATATCAGCTAATTCCTTGTGCAAGGCTGAAGAGCTTATCTCGCTCACTGGTCAAGCATCCAAACTGCAAGTGGCCAAACATCTGCAGGCAGACAAAGGCAGCTGGCCTTCGTGACACTGGAGAAACCCACACATCTTGTGCTGGGCCCTTCGCAAAAGCCGGCAAGAAAGAAAAATACAGCAATTCCCTCCAACAACATCACCACGCTCCTATTTGTTAACATACAGTGCCTTCTTGTGGGCAAAAGGTCTTACTGCTGGATGGAAGCCTTGGCACAGCTGCTGCTTCCCCTTCCTTCCCTTTTTTAACTCAAGACAACTCGGGGAAGAAACCCAAGGAATGTAAAACATGTGGGTTTAGATATAGAAATTGCAAACGCATGTGGAGTCATCCAGTTTGCCATACATCACAACTTTCCATTAATGAAAGGTCCCTTTTGAAGTCTATAGAAATGAGATGGACGTAGAGTTTGACTTTCACAGTGCTAAGAAACATTTTTCCTTTTTTATTTAATTTTGTTCAAGAAAAAGATGCAATCTCACACAGAAATAGGTGTAGCAATAACTTGTCAGGCATTTTCTCATCACCTCCCCTCTTTGCAAGAAGGTTTTTCTCTTTCTTTCAAATTCAGACACGCAGGCATGCATGCACACGGGTGCCAGATACTCAGGCACATACACATACAGGGCTGGGTGGATGGGGCAGTTTTGTCATTTCTGATTTCCCTTTCCTGCTTAGGGAATTACCCGGCTGTGCAGGGTACCGCATACACCTCTGGGCATCGAGCCCTTTAGCAAGGTGAGGTCCCAGCCCTGAAGCGCCTGTTCTTCCCTGCATGTCCCATCCCTCTGCCTCCACCACTCCTCAGCTCCAAGGATTCTCCAGGCAGGGGTCTCTTCTCCTCACAGCCAAATGCACGTAAAATTGGGTATTTCAGTTACCGCAATAATGCTATTAAACCCAATGCAAGATGCCAGATCTGATAAGCAAGCAGGCTGGCTGTAGCTCTAGGTGCACACCGCGGTGGATGCTGACTGAGGAGCAGGGGGAGGCTCATTTCTAGGTGGAAGGAAGGAACCCCAAAGGAGAGGCTGTATCTCTACTTTTCATGTAATTGCTGCATTGTTTTTGTAACATGTTTATAGTAAATACAATAGCTGGATACTTCCTCTTCAGCAGATTTTGAACGTTTGCAAGACTAAACTGCAAATGTGTTTATTGCTGAGATGAGGCTTACATTTGAAACTGGTTCCTGAATTTGCAGCTTCTTTCATGCAGCCAGTGTCAGTCCAAGTGTGGTGGAGTTGAGTCTAGTGAAGGCCTCTTCCTGTCATAAATAAGATTACTTTCATTTCACTTGTGGAGTGTGTTATTCCTCAGAGTAATGAATTTCCTCTGTGCCTTTGAGCACATAAACATGGTTTTCATTAGGTTTCTATTAAAAAAAAAAGGCAGAGTAAAATTAATAAGAAGACTATTAACTCCATAAATGCAGATGTGTTTTCACTGTATAACCGTGTTGGAAGTAAACAGCTTCTTTGCTGAAGACTGCAAATTGCAGAAACCGAAACAATTCTGCAGACCTGGATTCTGCTATCAGAGAACAGAAGTAGGTGGAAAATCTGACTGTTCACAAACTAGTTTCTGAGGAGGAAAAATAGACTATCAGATTAAATGTAGACAGACAAATAGCCTCAGGCTTTCTGCTTAATTTGTATCGTATGTGAGAATAATAGTTTTAAGCCATATATTTAGAATTAGCATTACAGCTAAGAGTTTGAACATTGCTATTTTTTTTGTCCTTTACCAGATATGTCCCTGCAGTTGCAGAATAAGGAATAGCGACATTTGCAAATATTTCGCTGATAGACCCTGTAACTCATAAAATGTTCATGTACCGTTTGTATTTGCGGCTTGAGATCTCTGTCAAGTGGTGAATCCCTACAGCATCACTGCGGTTTTCTTTTTCTCATAGCTACCAGCATTTTAAACAGCAACGCAAAAATCACCATGCATGCGGAGTCAGGCGTTTGCAGAAAAGCAGACCCTTAAACTGCTGGTGTCTCTTTCCACTCTCCCAGTCAAAAGTATATCATAAAATGATAGAAATTAGCAGTTGGAGTACAGGCTCCTTACGCTCCTCTAATTTAGTATTTTATTGAAGAAAACTGAAGTCACTTTCTCACTACTCAAATCTCATACAGTAGTTTTAACTTTATCAAAATGAAGTTGCTAGACTTCAGCAAAAACTCAGGGCCAAAAACTACCACTTGGCGCCTAATTAAATTTCATTACTGGCCTGCTCTGTGTAATTTCATGTTGTCCTGTAGACTGTTTTAAGCCTTGTTTTCGCAGAAAATAAAAATTCTGAAATTTCTTGTACATAGTTCCCAATTTCATTCTGCTTAGCCAAATTCAATGCGAACAACAACAAGGTATCATGTAATAGCTGTTATTCTCGATGCTAATAAAACATGTAGTCTACCAAGACTTTTTGCTTGAACACAGAAATATAAATGTTCCTTTCATATATCAAATCACTGTTTTTAAAATAAATTATCATCTTTTTAATTTTTCTTCTCAGTATTTATTTCCTAGTAATTCTGTAAGGAAAACTCTGCCAGTTTTATCCGAGAGCCATTTTTAGTCTGATGCTAAACCTTGTAATTACTGTTCCTTGTTACCGTGCAAGTTTTGCAGTGCTGTTACTGTAACAGTGCAGATGGTTTTTATTTAAACTGGTAAGGAAAAAGTTGTTTAGATAGCCAGTCTCAGTTATGGGTGAACATTGCTGGTTGAAACCTCAACAACAGAGGAAGAGAAATCTTAAATACCAGCTCCCATTTCCCTTAGCTTTTGGGCAGGAAATTGTTTTGGGATTTTTTTTTTTATTTATTTTTGGAGGTGAAGATAGAAAGCCCTGCACATTAAAAATTCTGTACGGTTGTTTAATATTTGCTCAGTAGTGTGCTATTCCCTAATCAAGACCCTGCAAGCTGTAAATCACGGCCACTATGTCACTGTTTTGATTGGAAGCAAGAGCTGTACCATGGCAAATCTCTAGGGACAGCAAACTTCTGCAGCTGTGGAAAGCTGGAACTATTTGCTATTATTATTAAAGGAATCTGAGAATTTTTTTTTAATGTGAAGTCATAGTGAAATTCATAAGGTGCGCAGAGATGTAGTATGAAGGTTTTACAGCAAGTGTGGCCTGTAACAATAGTGCTCTGGTAATAGAAACTGAGTTGTTCTAAGAGTCAAAACAGCAAATGTGAAACTATAGCCCCTGTCTCACCTCCTCCCTTGTCCATCTTAGGAAAAAATGTATGCAAATCATCATAAATTATTTCTAAATGTAAAATACCAGTCAAGCATTTGGGGCTTCAGTAAAATGTCTTCCTGTTGAATGAAAGGATGGGTTTTCCTTCCAGAAATACCCTGGTGATTTTTACCATAATTTTGTTTTTATGAAGGTGTTTTGAATGGTTTTTGAGCTTTGACTTCTGAACAGCAACGCGTACAAATGGAGCCTAAGGACAGAAATGTTAACTTCTGCAGAAGTGCAATGTAAATACTTGAGTTAATTTATATGCTTTTTATTACAGAGAGGTCCAGAGCTAGGTGATAATTTTCCATTAGAATATTCTCTGAAAGATACTCCAAGTGCTTCCCCAAGATTAAACGGAATGACTGCAGAGGAAATTAATTTTTGACATTTGCAAATCCTCTATCCTATATGCACAGGCTTCTTGCAGGATTGATTGTAATATTATTCCCAGATTCCCTAATCATATGTTAGGCCTTGATTAATTAAAGTAATAACGTAGTCACACTGGGATTTTTCTAGTAATAAATCTGGCATGCTGGTATATTCAGTTCAAAAGAGGGAGAAAGTGGAGGAATTTGAAAGCGTGCTTATTGACATGGCTTAAACTAGCAGTTATGAATCAAAATTAAATATGGGTGTAGAAAAAATAATTGCTGTTGGACTAAAAGATGACCCGATCATATTTTGACATCTGAAATCAGCCTTTGCATTTACTGCAACAGCATCCTTTACAGTGGCATGTTTCAAATTCCTGGTGATATACAACTGGTTATAGTATAGATTATAGATTATAGATTA
>VZTL01016589.1:1902-25707 GCA_013400535.1 Scopus umbretta
TTTTTTTTTTTTTTTTAATCTAAACCTTATTTTAACATCTAGCTCAGCACCATAATCTGCCTGAATTGGTAATGGAGCCGTATTTCACTCAACAGTTTCTCTCCAAGGTAAAGCGGTGGAAGGCTGGAGCCTGGCTCACGTGCAGGCACTGATGCGGGTGGAGAGGAGCTCTGCAGCGAGGAGACCCTGGCTGCTCTCTCTTGTCTCTGCCTTGCTTTAAGATGGGCTTTACTCACGAAAGAGATGCCGTGTGTGCTGGGAGTGCGAGGCGGTAGGGCGAGATAAGCTGCCAGCAGCGAAACTGAGGTGGAGGCATGAGTAATCTGAAAGCAGTATGTCAAAAAAGATGAGACTACTTGACTACTCCTTGGTCCAGCCGTCTTTGCAGTGACATCTGTCCATGCAACGCCTGTGCCAGTGCAGGGGTGCAGCCTGAGCCGCAAAGCGGGTTTCGTCACCGGCTGCGTACGGGTTCGTGCTGAAGCAGCGTGAGTGCACGAGCCTGCAAGCTGCAGTGCTGGGGCTTCTCTGTATGACCCTGAGCGCGCTGGTTTGCTGCATCTCTCTGCCTGTGGTCTCCCTGCCCTTCCCAAGAGAGGATGCACAGGCAGCAGCGACCGCGTAGACCTGGGGACAGGGACGTCTCTCCCTGGATTTCTCTCTTTCTCTTTGCTGCTCTTGAGACTGGCAGGGTCACAGCTGTGTCTGAGTCTTTCTGCGGTGGTCCAGGTCCTTAAGGCATGGGCTTATTTGTGTGTTTCCACCTCCTGCATGTCTGTTAGCTGCTATGCCCTAGTAGGGCACTGGTGTTTTATAGAAAACTGTGAATCCAAAGTTAAATCTGATTTACATGGCTGATACGGACTGGTATTTATGTCCGGTGATCCAGGTGGAGACATTGCATGCTCTCTTATTCCATCTCCTGGATCACAGCTCAGAGTCCAGAGATGCTTCGTGTATTTACCTGAGCCTTCCCCTGCCCCACTGCCCTTAACCTTGGACACGTCTGCTTTTCCTCTGCTTTACAGCAAACCTGTTTGTTTGAAGGGACCCTTTCAGTGCTTGGAAAAACTCCGCTTTCAGGGAAAACACAGAGTGGGAGCCCATCTGGTGCAGGGTGCTCGGCTCCTTTAGCTCTCCTCCCTCTAAATGCCTCTCTGCTCTAGCAGCCTTCTCCCTTCTACAGGTCCTTGCTTGACTGATCAAATATGAATAAACCGCCCCATTAGCTGGGCCTGGCAGGAGCCTCCGCAGCCTCGTCTCCCTGCCGGCACGCGGCATTGATGGGGGAGCGGCTACCGACGGGGAGGTCTGCTCCTCGCCCCAGGTCTGCCAGCGATGTCCTGCATGCGCTTGGCCCCG
This sequence comes from Scopus umbretta, assembly GCA_013400535.1. Classification (NCBI taxonomy): domain Eukaryota; kingdom Metazoa; phylum Chordata; class Aves; order Pelecaniformes; family Scopidae; genus Scopus; species Scopus umbretta. The sequence goes on from VZTL01016589.1 coordinate 3,265, forward strand.
CGTATTTTAATTTCAGACAAATGTTTTTACAAGGTTCGCCCCCGCGCAGTGACGCCTTTGCAGGAAACTGTATGGGGTACAGTCCTCGGAGCCTTTCGCTTCCACAGCTGAGAGCTGCTTCTGCGCAGTGCAGTCCTGAGCGGCCCTCTGCATCAGCAAAGAGAAAAATGCCCCGTTCTCCTTATCTGTCTCAGAAATGTGGAGACCCCGGTTGCTGGTAAGCAGCTGGTGATGGTTAGCACAGAGGTCTGAACTGCTGCCTGCTTTCCCTCAGAAGGGATGGCATCTTCAAGCCATTAGGCTGTGCAGAAAAGGCGTTACTGGGAAGTAATATGTGGTGTTAAAGCATAATAGTGCAAAAGAGTTCGGGGCTGTTCGTACACACCGTGATTTGTTGGCTTGGGGTGGGGTCCGACCTTCGTGCAGCGGATGCCGAGAGACCAGGCGGGGTGGCCTGCCAGCTCCAGCCGTGGGCAGGACGCTGCTCCGCACCCGGAGCCCGTCGGGAGCGCTGAGCAGGCACCGGGGCTTCGGGGTCTTATTCTGCAAGAGTCCTGAAATCCCTTTCTCCTGAAATCCGTAACTCCTGCTGTTTCTCACCTCTGTTCATTTGCTAAGGAAGCTGTTGCCGCGTCCCTCCTCCACATTTTTGGCCCTTTCTTCCTGAGCAGATCCCCAGTGACGCTCTTTGCCATGCATGGGTTGTGGCATAGCGTTATTGTTTGGTGTTTTACAGTTAAAAACAATTGAATTCTCTCAAAAGTGCTTTCTTACTGTTTCAAAATGTGCAATTTTTGTCCTGCTTTAAATGTCTTACTTCTTTGAAAAGCCTTTTGAAGCTGGACCTCGGAGGGGGGGACAGTAAGCTGCTGTCTGTCGCATCTCACCTAACGGCTGGTGCTGGGGAAAATTCACCATTTGATAGGACAGGAAGATTAATAGAAAGGTAGGCGCAGTTGATTTAGGATTTAGGTAGGATTAAGACAACTCAGGTACCTGCTGATAGCTGATATTTCAACAGCAGTGCATCTGTGCTGGAGAACGCTGCTCCTTTCATGCCAGCTGTGAGCGCAGATCAGAGCAGCACAGAAATGAAAATCTGAGCTCGGGCACCTTCACAATGTGTTCGGGTGGGTCACGAGGAAAGACGCTGCTTACTGCTTCTGACCTCCAGCCATTCACGCAGGGCTCGAGCGCCTGCTGGAGCGGGGGATTTGTGCTAGCCTGGCTCTTTTACCTTGGTTTAAATCCTCTTTTTAATTATTTTTTTTTTTAATTAGCTTCTATAAAGATAAGGTTACAGAGACTGTCTGCAAGCCAATGTTTTAAAATATGGAATAATACGCAGACGTGGGCTCGGTATCTGCCCACAGCCTTTCCTGTGCTCCAGCAGCGCGCAGTGCCTGAGCACTCCAGCCCCGTGACCACAAGTCAGGGGCCAGCAGAGCCCAGTCCAAATTGTCTGTAGCGTCGTGCCAACAATTTCTGCTTATCGAAAGGTGTCGTTAATTCATGTTTCGCTGCTCAAGTAGCACAAGATCTCCTCTTGCGTGTGAGTGCTGTGGCCAGGCGGGCGCGGGAGGTGAGCTGGAGGCACCGGGGAAGGTCCCGCTCCAGAGCAGCCGGTCTCCACGGAAGCATCTTTGCCAGTTATCGTTTCTGTAGCACCCACATTATTTTTGCCGTGTTCCTATGATTTGGTAACATCTCTGCAGGTAGTGAGCGTGGGTACGAGCAAGGGCTCTCCGTGCCTTCCCAGCGTCTGCTTGCCGGCAAGGGCTTCGCATCACTTCCCAGAAACCTGCATCATTTTATACCAGCAGGAAAATGGACATTTCAGCCCTCTGCCTGGCTTGGGTGTTACGTACCCGGAGCCGAAAATAAATTCCCAAGAGCTCATGTGTTGCTTTATGCTTTGCGCTTGATTAACCTTTATCACAGAGACGGTAACGAGACAGATCAGGGTCTGGGTTGTCTTTGGTGTGCAGAAACTCGGCAGTTTTGACATGGGGCTGTGCTTGGCTGCTCCACGGTTTGCCTTGTGCATAACAATTCCTTCTGTGGGTCTGCATGTACCCTGGGAAGTGTATTTACACTTGCCTGCTTTCCCTGTCTCTCATTGAGATAATTATTGGTTTTGGTATCTAATTACTCCTTTACTTTACATAAAGCCTAGTGATTTGAAAAGTCTCCTCATTTTGAAAACATTGAAATCACACGGCAGAGCACAGGATTACTCACAACAGGACAGTGGTTTAAAATAATTGCTTTTAATCTAATAATTTTTAATTGCATAAATTAATTTTCCTCTAACGGCATTGAATTAATTAATATTGAAATGCCATTTATAGACCCAGATTTATAAAAACTCCGGTTCCCCTGCATGTGTATTTCTGTAGCCTTATTTCCAGTCTTTACAAGGTGAGTTGAGTTGTTTGCGTAAGTAATTTCCTAATTAGATGAGATTTAAGGATTGAGGGGGCCAACAGCGGGTAGGGAGCGTGCTGCGGGGGAAGGCAGCCGAATGCATTAAGGTTAAACATCTCCTCTTGTAATCAAGACAAGATTTGCTCTGGTAGCCTCAGGGTCCTGTAAAGGCTTTCTCTGAGATTTCCCTCTGATTATTCAGCCAATATTTTCAGTATATTGGACAGAAACTTGGCTTTGTTCATAGGGGAGAGATGAAAGCCAGGGTCCTACATGAGAAAACCATCGCGGCCTTTGCCTGGAGCAAGGATGAACGCGTGCTTGGAGCATCCTGAGCTGGGGTCTGGGATCATTAGCCAAACACGAACGACAAGCACCGTCGTTCCCCCCGACCAGCGCAAAGGGGCCCTTGGCCTGGCCCCAGGTTCGTGCTGTGACCCAGATTCCCCCAAACGTGATGCATCTATCACCAGAAGTGTCTGAGAGCCCTGATCCTCCCTCGGGTGGCGAGGAGCCACGTTGCTAACCCGGAGCAGCACCTGGAAGGTCAGACTTGCCCAAGAGATGCCTGTGAGGCCGGCAGGATCCTGGCTGTACCACTGGTTTGGGCCAAAAAAATGGGAAATGGAGGGCGTGTTCAGCCCACTGCTTCTCCTCGGCGCGAGGGCTTTGTCGCAGCAGAGCAGCCATCCTTGGCCATCCTTGGCTTTTTATGATCTTTGATTACATCTCAGGGATCAATGGAAAATACTTTATTATGCCTTTTGTCTCTATTTGAAATCAAGCTAGAAACTGACAAAATAAAAAGGCTATCTTCTAAGCTGACAGTTTTATTTCTGCAGCTTGAAAAAAAATAGTCATTCTGTGATGGCTATAAATATTAGACAGGACACACTGGGGATTTATGTAAGATAAATTCCCACCCTCCGCCTTTCTCCATTCAGGGAGGAGTGATGCCTGTACATTAATATAGTACTAAAATGAGGCAGATTTTCCACAGCGTGGCTTCAGATAAACTTACAAATTCATGCAGCATGTCTCCCATCCCTTAAAGAGGGACTTAATTTCGGAAGCTTTAAAGATGCTGCTCCTGCAGGTAGCAGTAGTTTGCTCTCTGGAGCGGCATGGATCCTTCTCAATCTCTTATCACGCGCATGGGCTGGACCTTGCGTCTGAAACTCCAGCGGCGCTGGGCCTCGGCCACTGGAATCACACACGTGCCGCGTTCCCACCAGCCCAGTGGCCGCCTGTGGCATCGCGGGGGTGGCTCGGGACGTGGCGTGCAGGACAGCGCAGGTGCATGGTCACAGCTCTTGGACCCTGGGTTTGGGCTCGGATCTGCCTTCTATAAACCCAAAGACAATTTCCAGCCTTAAAGTATATATTTTAGCCACATGAAAGCTCCCAAAGAGGAGGACGTGCTGTTTGGTTTGCTGACCAGGCCAGATTCTTATGCATCTGAACAGCAAGTCCGCAGGAATAAAAGCAGACTTCACAAAGCTGGACATGAAGTACTATGGAGAGATGCGACTTTTGAAATTTTCCATCCCCATATTCTTGCCTTATTGCGTTAAGTGAGAATTATTGCTTGCTGATCTACATCTTAAAAATATATTTGTACCTTCTGTCCCAATAACTGGAAGCATTTCACAAGGATTAGTTTTTACATTTTAATGATGGGGTTGCTTTTGCTTGATTTTGATTTTTTTTTTTTTTTTTAGACAGCACATTTTTTTATAGCAAAAAGAAGGCTAGTGCTGTCAGACATTTCACATGAACTGCCTTCTATGTCTCCACCAAGATCTCGTGAAGCTAATAGGCAATGACAGCTATATTTTCAAAGCACTGCAAAGCTTTCACTGTATATTGGGAGTTGATAGAATCTGCAGGTGAGCAGCTTATTAGTAGGTAGACCCTGCTATGTTATGTGTTACTGCACTGATAACCTTAAGCACTGCAGACTTTCCCAGTAATCTTGCTCGTAGTTTGTTTTATCTCAGCGCTGATGGGGAAGACTAGTGACAGTGTGGCATAGACAAGCCCCTGTCTCTTTGTTTCATGACTTTAGCTTCCAGGCTTTGTGGAGCTGGCACCTTCGATTTTGGGAATTTATTTTCTATTTTGATGGTACTATGCTGGCTTTCAGGAGGGTATTTGGCTGATCCTGACTTGTCAGACATCGAAAACATACTTGTGCAAGACTCTAAAGCTGTAGATGATTGCATGGTCTGGAGCAGCGACCAGCTCTTCCCATAAAACTGGAGCTGTGACAACTGTTGTTGACGTTCCTTATGTTGGGAATTGTCAGCTCATCAGCAGCTAACCTCGCTATTCGTTTCTGGACACCTATGAACCTCGCTGCTGTCCTGCTGCCCTGGAGAAGTGTGTCTGTCAGCCTTTGAGCCCTCTGGCGATACGGTGCCTGGTCTCAGCAGCCCCAGGAGCGCTGCCCTGGGGCAAGCTCTCAGGGCTTGCGCTGCCCTCGCCTCTGACCCCGAGCGCGGCTGGGCTGCTGCCTTCCAGCTGCTCCCGGCCGCAGCAGGGACAGCAGGCTGGGATCAGACCTGAGCCGCCGAGGGGAGCGCGGGTACAGCTGGAGCAACCGAGAGGGGAAGGTAACCACAAGATTCCCTGTTTGGCCACTTCTTCATGTGATGCAGAGCCTCCACCTGCCCAGGAGATGGGCACATCCCTCTTAGTTTGCAACCGCCTGCTGCTCTCGGGAATAAGGTGCTGGGAGAGAAGAAAAGATGCGGAGAATTGCCTCGGGATGGGGTCCGTGCAGCAGTCAGGGATTGGCAAGGTACAAGAACTTGGGCTTTTTATAAAAAGCAGCTAATGAGCCCTGCGTCCGCCAGTCTGCTCGCTGTGCTTGTGTGTCTTCATTCTCCATCTCCTTCCTGGGTTTCTGTTGTTAATTTGTCCTGGGCTCTGTGTTTCCTGGTGCAGGGACCCTTACCTTTTCTTTGGAGAGGTCGTTTTCCATTTGGGTCTCTTGTGCTTGAAATCAGGGATTTGCAAAACGTTGTTCCTAGTGGGCCATCATGCGGATGGCATCGTGCTGGGATCATGGCCAAGGGCAGCTGGGGCAGGTTCTCCCCCGCCAACGCAATGCTCTTCATAAGCTGCATGAAAAGGCTTCTCAGGCTCATCTGTGGTACCCTCCTGGTGAACTGGTTTGCACGGTGTTTGCATGTTTGATTTTGGGGGATTTTGTTTGTCTTTGGAATATTTTTTTTTCCCCCCCTAACTCCTCCCTTGGTCAGTACCAACTCATTTTTGCATCTAAATACTTGAAAAAGAGCAAACCACATTGCAACCTACCACACCAAGAGCAGCGTCTGCTCTTGCCTGGGCTCAGCCGTGGGACCGGAGGCCGGAGGTGGGTTTTCCGTGGCTGATGCTGCAGCACCTGTGACCACGGCAGCCCAGAAGAGGTGCAGGAGGGAAAAAGTGTCTCCGAGTTCTCTAAGTAAGTTTGAGTGCCGAGTTAGAAACCGTGCTGAGCTCGTAGTCATGGACAGGAGATGCGTTTGGGAGCAGAAACTTAACAGATCCCAACTAGAAATGTGCTGCAGGTTAAGACATGGTCTTACAAAATACGAGAGGTACAGTGGTGTGGAAGGATGGGCTCAGAGGCTGGATGGGCTGGCGTTCAGCACGGCTGTAGCTAGAGTTAAATCAACTCAAACATTACCCACTGAACTTTTTTTAGAGACTTGGGAATAAGAAGTGTCTCACTTGGTGCTATAAGAACATGTAAGAGCTGCCAAAGGAGCGTGCCTTTGGAGGCTGATGGACGTTCGCATTGTCTTCCCTGAAACCTGTGGCAGAGGAAGGAACTGGGAAATGTTGAAGTTTACATGTATTTCTCTTTAATATTTTATTATATTTAGTCCGACGTTTATTAAAAAGGTAAATCTGTTTCCTTAGCAAATGAAAGTTAAACGCCAGGAAAAATTGTCCCAGCACTTGAAGCATATGTTCTCCGTGGGGAAATGGAAGGAGGGGAGGAAAGGACTGAGAGGTGCTGGCTTCTGCATCTCTTTTGAGAAAACGGGGCCGGGAGAGCGTCGGTTGTGTGACGGCTGCAATAGGAGGGAGAGTTTGCCAACCGTTAGAGCAAAGTCATTAAGTGCAGTTCACAGGGATGCGACATGTGTGTGATAAGTAGTAATTGAGCACAATTTGTAGCTGCTGCAGTGACCCAGTATCCACCTGTTATTAGCTATTGCTATTATTATTATATTAAATCATGACTTGCAGCATGGGAAGTTACAGGACGCTTGTTTTGATTGCTAAGAAAATTAAATAAGGCATTTGGCATGTCTCCCTGCTGCCGACCTCCCCCTTTCGCTGCAGAGACTGCAGCGCAGCCAGCCGGATCCTCAGCTGCTGCCCAGGGCTCCTGCTCCGCGGCAGCCCGGGAGCGATGGATGCTGACCGACCCTGATGAGGGTCTGGTGCTCTCGGGTGCTTTCCAGGCCCCGTGTTTTCCTGCCCTGCAGTGCCGTGCCGGCCAGGGTGGTGGTCACCCAGACTCCAGAGCTTTTGGTTTCTTTTCTCGTCTGGCTTCGCTGGCTGCAGAGCGCTCACCGGTGCTCTTGGACTCCTGCCCTGCCTGAAGCAGGGGTTGTCATTAGCTGCCTTCAGGGGCAAGAGAGAAAAGCGTCGCTGTGAGCAGGGTGTTAGGAAGAGCCAGCCTTGTCCAGCTGCAGTGGGGAGCTGCAGGGATGCCCTGCGGAGAGCCCAGCTGCCGTGCAGCAGAAGGCTGATGGCCAGGAGCACCCCGGTGCCCCAGCTCCCACCTGCCTCAGCCAAGCGGCACCCCGTGCACCGGCACGGACCGGCACGGTCTGATGAGCACCTCAGGAAGGGACAGAGCAGTCGTGGAGATTCCCAGGCACAACTGCCTGCGTTAAACATTCAGCCAGCAGCAGTTACAAGAGCTCTGCGGAAGGTGAGAAGCCCTCGCCTTGGGCAGGAGCAAGGAGAATCCTGTAAGCGGTGCAGGCATGGCAAAAACTTCCCACTCCGGGGTAAGGAGGGACGACCGCATGGGTGAAGCCGCAGGGGTCTTTCAGAAGAAGCTGCCGTGTGCGTGGTGTAGCGGGAGAGAAGGTACAGTGCTGCGTGTAGGCAGGGAACGGCAGCAAGTAATTGCACTCCCATCTCATTCCTCTCCTGCAATTACTTGCCATGGCGCAACCGGAGGGTTTTGCCGGTCTCTGGCTGTGCCATGGGATAACGTCACCTTGCGACTAACAACGCTCATACATATTTTGCACCTTTTTCTTTTCTGCCATTGCTGCACCGAGGTAAGCGGCGGCGCGTGGCGAGGCTGGGCGGGTGGCTGCAGCCGCATCCCACACGCTTCTTTCTCCACCCACCATGCGTTCTTTTCTTCCCCTCTCATAGTGTGGACGCAATGCTGAAAACTTCGACCGGTTTTTCACTCGACATCCACCCGTCTTAACACCTCCTGACCAGGAAGTCATCAGGAACATTGACCAGTCAGAATTCGAAGGATTTTCCTTTGTTAACTCTGAGTTTTTTAAACGTGAAGCCAAGAGCTAAGTAGCTGTGTAGATCTCATTCCTGCATCTCTACCATCCAGTCCCAACTGCTGTTGTGGTGACGTTTTCCGTTGCAAAACTTGCATTCATGGTTTTTCTTTAGTACTACTACTAGAGTGACCATATTTCAAAGCCAGAAGTGTCTTCACGTGATTTGGGGTGTGCCTGAAGGCACATGATGGTGAAAGGTGGGTGATGTGCACTAAGCACTGCAAATGTGCTTTTTTGACATTTTATTTGTAGAAGATGAAAATTCTTCATTGGCTAACAGAGGGAAAATGGAGAGGGGTAGGCCATGACAATTAGGAGAAATCTCTTCAGCATGTGCTTTGATTCCTGCTCTTCCCTTGTCCTAGGCTTTTAATATTATCATGCAAATTTAATATTTAGCCTTCTTAGCCTTAGTGGCAAGTAGGTGTTTTTAACGCAACCTTTCCCCGGTGTGAACACGCACCCGGCAGCGTGGGTGCTGCTGGCTGAGCCTCCCGGCTCCTCCCAGAACTGAGCAGTTGCTCCGGAGAGCTGAAATGCCGATTCTGGCTTCTTTTGTAGTTCCGTCCTGCTGTTTGTTGAAACCCACGCAGCACCCCTTGCCTCCGTAGACTCGTACGTACACGGATTTGGGCAGGTACAGTTCTCTGCGCTGGGTCTTAGCAGCAGTGATAAATTATTAGGGAAGCCAGGTCTGCTGTTTGCAAAGATTTCTCCTGATTGTGCAGTTTCTAAGTAGTATTTTTTAATGAAAAGAAGCATACCCAGTTGTAAACAGGAAATTTGAAAGAACTGTTGGAGATGCTTTCGAATCCATGGTCACCCTAGTAAATACCACACAACGTCGGTTCTCATAGCAAAACTTTTTCTTTTTTCCAAATGCCAAAGCAATTGATTGAGTTTGTTACTTGCGCTTTAAATGTGTCAAACGATGGTATCAACACAAACGGGATGGTATTTAACGTTGAACAGTATTGTGAATTCTGGTATGAAGCTTGTAAAGAAACTTGTTTCAACTAAATAGTCCTACTTTTAAAAAATACCGCTAGATATTTAAATGGCCTGAGTTTTGTTTCTGGCATCAAAGGAAAAGTTTCAGGAAGGATTCATTTCTCTTGAAACAATAACCATCATGCAGCTTCCTTTTATACTATTCTGCAGATGTTCGTGGGCTGTCACTGTATCAATCTGCTTTAAGTTGTAATGTGCCAATTTTTTTTTTTCCAATACTGATTATAAAATAAAAAGTGAGAAATAACGTCAAAGAAACCTGCATGTGTTTGGCAATAATGAGTTTCTACAGTTCCGGTCTCCGAGATGCCAGGAGCGCCGAGAGTCGGGGCTGCACCGCGCCGAGGGCTGGAAGCTGTCCCGGCCGCTCGGGGATGCCCAGCGGGTCCCCAGATCTGCCCGGGAGAGCAGCGCAGGCAGCAGCGCAGGCAGCAGCCCACATCACAACGCAGCCTCCTGCACCGCCGGCAGAGCCGCGGCCCGTTCGTCCTCTGCAGCGTTTGTCCCCAGACCGAAGCGCGACCTACGGGAAGCCTCTTCCAAGCGGAGAGTAAATGCCTGCGTGTCCTCTGCACCAGCTCGTGCTGCGCAGCGCCTGACCCTGCTCGCTCAAACGTGGACAGGGAAGAGCGTTTCCCTCCCATGTCCCTCGGAGGAAGGCTGATCTGGGGCGTCAGGACGGCCCTCCCGCAGGGCGCTGCTGAGGCGAGCGGAGCTCTGCCGCTTGGGGATCTCTTTAAACGCCTCGAACGGAGACGACTGCGCTATGCGCTTCGGATTTCTGGAGACTGCAGAGGCAAGGCTCTCGGCGAGGCAGCGCCGTGTGTCGGTGACTCATCGCCCTGCCGGTGCGCTCTCGGAGGAGCAGTTGTTACAAGCAATTGGCAGTTTCAGCTAAAGAGGGATTACAGGTTCCTGTTAACCTCCCTTCTCCTGAGTGCATGCAGAATTTCCCTTCTGTCTTTGGAAATCCGCTTCTGCTGAATTGCTGCGGTTCTGAACTCTGCAGGACTGTTCTGAAAGGCACCGAACGGCAGCACCGACTGCACCGGCAGGAGCCGCTCCCCGGCTTCTCCCACCTGTGCAGCCCCGGAGCTCTGCCACGGGGAAGGGGCTCGGAGGCGGTGGTCGGGGAGGAGGGCCGTCCTCTGCGGTCCGGGCACAAATGCTGTTCTGGGCCAGACGTGCCCTGCAGGCACGCTGCCCTGGGCTCGCGGGAGCCCAGGCTGCCTCCGCCACGTCGTCCCTCCCGTGCTCCTCCTCACCTCCCAGTGTCAATTAGCCCTTTGCTGGAGGCGTTTTTGGCCTTGAGTCTCCCCTGCCTTCCCCTCTCTCTGTTTACCAGATCCACGTAGCCGTTGCCTACCTGCTCCCAGGCTATTCATCATCTTTGACAGAGGCCAAATTGCCACCGATTTCAGACAAAATTCAAGGTAAGAAATCAGCAAACCCCACTTTGCTGTGCTCACAGCCGGGCCCTCCTGGCGCGGCGCTTTCCTGCCGAGCCCCTGGAGGGGAGTGGGGGGGAGCTGCCGCAGGACGCTGTGCAGGGGGAGGTGGGCTGCCCTGAGCCCCCTCCCAGGCACATCGCAGCCCTCGCCGGAGTTTTCTGCCGCCAAAAAGCAGCAGGAGGTTTTGCTCACCCAAGGGCTCCTAGGCTGAGCACTCACCCTCTCTGGTGCCATCAGCAGAGGCCACTCCGAAGGGCTGGGGACCGCGGTGACAGCTTGTACCAGCAGCAGGTGTGGACATTTCATTCCCCTTTGCAGCATCCCACAGCATTCCTGCTCGGGAGAAGCTCCTGGCTCAGTCGGACGGTGCTGCCTTGGCACACGTTGGTTCGGGTGGATGTGGCCTTCAGGAACCATTTGGTCGGCTCAGCGTCCCTCTGGGAGCCGGGCAGGAAGCCTGGTGCCACCGTCGGCTCCTTCCTTCTGCATGTGCTGGGGCTGCAAGGGAGAGCCCCTGTGCAACCCCCTCAGAATGGCCTCTTCGCAGCGAAGGGCAGTGCCTCTGCTCTTTCATAGCTCCACGGCAGCCCCTCTCGTCCTAGGGGGGACGCTGCCTTCCGTCGAGGCACTTCACACTGGCATTTCAACCGCTTCACCCTTTGCCTGGCAGAACTCTGCACCTGAAGTCAGCTCCTTCATCCCGTCTGCCCTTCCCCACTCCTGCTCTGCGCCCCCAAATCTGCCTCTTCTTCCTTCTCTGTCTTGGGGAGAGGAGCCCTGCAGGGACTGTGCCGGCTCCTGGGTGCCACTTGCCCGAAAGCGAAGGTGGAGACCCAGCAGCTGCTTGGGGACAGGTTGGGACCCGCAGGCACCGGCAGGTCAGGACACTGGTGCCCTGAGCACTGCTGTGTGCGCAAAGCCTCGCTGGCTTGACGGCGCAGCCACGTCCTGGGTCTTCTCCTGGCTTTTGTCTCTTCGTTCCTTGAGCTCCAGCCCCATCTTTTTCTTCCCACGTCATCTCCTCTCAGCTGCCCTTGGCTCTCTTTGCTCTCTGGTCTTCCCCCCGCAAGGCTGAAGCTGTCCCGATGAGATGCCTCCTGCGGCAGGTAGAGTCTCCGAGCGGCCGCGGAGGTCCTGGTCCGCTGCTGCCGCTGGGGCTCATCTCCAGAGGCTCAATCTGGCTGCAGCTGTGATGCGCTCCTGGCCGGGCCGGGCTGGCAGGAGGAGGGCAGGGAGGACCTGGCTCTGGGCCGTATTCTGGCCGTGCTCCTGCTTGAGGCGTGAAGGTGCCGATGGCTCTGCTCCAGCATCCCTGGACAGCGGCAGCCAGTGGGACACGAGGTGCTGCCGTGAGGAGACATACCGCCCGCCGGGCGCTTCTCCAGTAGAGATCAGCAGGGAGGATGGCCGCGGCGGGAGGGCGCAGGGCAGGGGCACGGACCAGCCAGCGTGGTCCTGCCGGCAGCACGCATGTGTCCAGTGATGGAGCGGCAGGGCTGTGAGCGCGGCGGGGGCCCCGCAGTTACCCCTCAGGGCCCTCTGCCACGAGCTGACAAAATAAGCCCGAGTTGGAAATCTCCCATCGCAGCAGAGCGCTGGCAAGCTCATGGCGCTGTGGGGGCCTCGGTTGAAAGGCAGAGTCTGCAGAAAAAAAAAAAATAAAATAATAAAATTTGGCAGGTTTCTGCAAGGCACCAAATCTGCGACGGGGTCCTGCCGGTGTCACACCAGGTGCAGGTCACCTCCAGCATGGAGTCGGGGCACGAGGGTGGCTGCGCCTGCTAGTGAAAATGAAAAAGCGGTGGAAGGCGCAGCGCGCTCTGGTGAGGCTCGTCCGGCCCCGGGGCGATGCTGCGGGCCAGCCCCGGCAGCACCCCGGCCCCGCGCCCTCCGCGCAGCCTCTGCTGGTAGTTGGAAGCGCGAAGAAGAGATTGGGGAAAGTCTTTTCTCCCCGCTTTAATAACGAGATGAAGCAGAGCAGGTTCCCGGCCCACGGGCTGCTCACGCCGCCGCCGCGCTGCAGGGAGCGGGTCGTCCCTCCGCGGGCGTTCTTTGCTGAGGAGGGATCCCGGGTGCTTGTATTGTACCTCCAGCGCTCCGGTTCCCATCCAGCCAAGGCACGGGAACCTCCCGCAGCCAGGACGTGCCTTAACTGGGCAGTCTCTGGCCCACACTCCTTTATAAAAGTGGCCCAAGCGTCCCGAGTGATGGGCTCTGCAGTGCCAATAGCAGGTTACCAAGGCTAATCGAGACAATAACTTTTTTTTCTTCTCTTGGGTTGAATGTAGCCGCTGTGCTGTTGTTCTTAAGAAACTGAAATGGTAAAAGGTTGCTTATATGGAATTCTCATTCTTTGAGGTTTTGAACTACTGTATATTTTCTCTGTGCAACCCTGGAGCAAATCACATCCTCAAATCAGTAAAACACTGTGTCGATCAATACTATATCATAGCATAATTTTTAAAAATCAAGCTTAAAGCAAAAGGAGCTCCTGCAGCTGATGATTTTGTGCGAATTTTGAAATTGCATTGACTGTTTACTTCCATTTTGAGGCATGTTGCTTCCTCCAGGCTCCTTCCTCCTGCGTACTGCGAATTTCTCTTTGCAGTGATGGTTTTGCATGCTGAGAAACTGCTCCGGTGCTCTCTCTCGCAGCGGCCAGGAGAAGAGGGATGCTCGGCCTGGGAGCGCCGCAGCCCCCCCCCAGCAGCTCGCGCTCTCATCGTGTCCCTTTACTGTCTGGTTGTGTGTTTCAAGCGCGTTAAACTGGTGTTCTTCCGTGCTTGCCCGTGGTGTGGGGTTGCTTCTATCGTACAGGGGCTNGTAATTTTTGAAATCGGATGCTGAGATTCCAGTGACCCTAGCTACTCACAAATCGTTTCTGTTGAATGCTAAGCATGGTTGATATCTTAAACCGTTGTGCTGAAGCTTGCGATGACTGTGAGCTTGTCTTAGAGGAGCCTTTTGTTCAAGACATGGATACATTTGATCAGTGTGGAAAAGTCTGCTTATAGACATATATTTTTAAATGCATTGTATATACCGTCAGCCTGGCTCACCGAAGCCGTCTTCCTCCCTCGCCTCCCGCAAGCCTGCGCCTCGCCACGCGTCCTTTCCTACACTCAGGCATTAAGACTCCAAACGAATTCCATGGCAGTTCTTGTAAATCAGAGCAAATCTTTTTCTAAGTGAAAGGTGGGATTTTTTTTTTTAACATCTGGAACAGTTTGCAGTTTTGATACACTCTGTCAGCACTCTCGTAAATCTTTCTCCTGTTTTTTTTCACAGACACTGTCGAAATTTAACAGCTCTGTAAAGGATATTGATATTCTACCAAAACAAAACACGTTTATATTCTCAGTTTACAATTTACCAACTGAAAATATGCCCGCTACAAAAGGGCTGTACTGAGGGCTATTTATAAAGGTAACTTTTCTACTTTACACCCTCTGCTATTATCTTAAAGGCTCAAAACCCAGGAATTTTACAGGCATCTTGATTTACCCGATTTCAGCCAAAATTCCTGGGGGTTTTATTCAGCAATCCAGGACCTTCTGCACCATTTCAAAAATTCTGAATCAGGAGAGACAATTCCAGCAGCTGTGTGTAAGGCCGAGCCGCGCCGTGCAGGCAGCAGCAGTGCCGTGCGGGCGGGCAGGGGCAGGCAGGGGCAGGCAGGGGCAGGCAGGGGCTGCCCGTCGGTGGCCGGCTGGCGACTCTGGCTCGCTGTTGGGTCCGCAGCGGGGTGAGCCCCGAGTGCGAGCATCCCTTGAGTCACTGGCTGTTGCTCCGCTCTTATCACACAGCAGTTTGGTCGGTTTGCAAAAAAACCCCATACGCATTATTTTCTGAACCACTACCAGTTCTAATGTAAATACGCATTACTCCATGCCTATAGGGGAAAACGGGGGTGGAATTTTATGAACCACGAGGAATCCTATAAAGGAAATTCTGGTTTGTAGATCTTTTATAAACATCAAACTCTACCTTTTGGAATAGTTTTCTTCTTTCAATGATCCACTGAGTTAAAAAAGGCTGCTAGAAGCTCAAGCTGATGTCCCGCCTGCCAGGGAGCGGGCAGCCGGGTGGCCTCACCCCGTTATGAAATTGCAGGCAGGCAGTGCCCTGTGCGTGCAGGGGACGTGAGCTGTCAGTCCCTGGTCTCGGGTACTGACCTGGGCTGGAGGAAACAAAACAAAACCCAGAAAAACTGCAAATTGTGCCAGACTGCCGGGAGGGTTTATGAGACGCTCTGCATCAGACGAAGCCCAGGGAAGCCTCGCGCGTGGGCTAGTTTCTGGTGAGGGTTCTCCTAACTCCAGCGCTCGTTTCGGAAGACGTCTCGCCATCCTCTGCAGCCCGCAGCTGGTGTTCAGAGCATGTACGTTACCGTAACCTTTAAACCTGTTGCTGCAGAATTAGTATTACTTCAGTGGTGAGTGTTTTTAATTTCCGTACCTTCAGCTCTGAAGGTGCTCCCAGGGTCTCTGCAGGATGCTGCTGTAAGGTCTCCTGTGCCAGGGGGCACCCCGGGGCCGTGGTTACACGCGGGGGCTGCCGTGGGGGGAGCTACGTCTTTTCTGTTTGAGACTTGTGTGTATGTGTTGGCGTGACACTTCTGCATGGAGCAGGCGTTGCTGAACCGCCGAGCGAGCCGGGCAGCCTCGGACGGGGCCCCGCGGGGAAGCCGGGCCAGCACGTGGCCACGCTCATCCGTGCTGCCAGGCGGCTCCGGTGGCATCTTCAGGATCTGCAGAGTTAAGCTCCGTGCTCCAGGGAGAGCTTAGCAAAGGCTAGGTGCTCTTTGCTGGACTCGTACCTTGAGCGTTTCCGACATTGTCCGTTGTGCTACTTGCCAAACTCTTATGTCAAGGTTTATTTCCAGATGACCTGTTTCTTCTGTGGAGAAATGTAAAATAGGATATGTCTGGCCCCGCACAGACATCGAGATTTGTACAAACTCTTCCAAGGAAGGGCAGAGTGACAGTGGTTGACTCACTGTTTGCTGTAATTTGATGATTTAATCCTCAGTATTGGATGGGGAAGGCATCAGGAAGATGCTCAGAGCTGAGAGGCTTCAGGAGAGCCCTGTTAGTCAGTCCCCGCATGCTCTGAAGCACGGATAAAGCCCAGTAAAACAATACGAGCGCGCTGCCAGCACGCAGTGCACCCACCGCTGTGTGCAGCAGCGCGGTGCTGGGGAGGCAAGGGGACAGTGTGAGCACACAGCAGGTGAGGCAGAAGGATGCTCTGGGGAACAGAGGAGGCATCTCAGCCTGCAGCTACAGAGGAGAGGAAAATCCCCCGGGGCTTGCGGGGTGCCCCCTGACTGCTCGCCTGCGTGCTGGAGGGGGCTTAACTGCAAGTCTGGTGTCCCAGGCTGAGCAGGTTGGCTGCGGTGGGGTGGGCAGGGGGGTCCAGCAGTGGCAGGGTGGGACCCAGGGCCCTGCGCCTCCCCAGGTGAGGCAGGAGGAGGGACCGAGGAGGCAGGACATACGGTCACCCGCCCGCAAAGGATGGCAAGTCCTGACTCTTTCTCCCAGGCTGGATTGCACCTGAACGCTGCAGGTAAGTGGGGTTCAGGCTCCTCCGGTGGTTCCCCGTGGGGCAGGATGGCTTAGACAATCCCAACCCCAGGGGCTGTTTTGGCCCCTTTGGCTGCAGCCGGGGCTGCGTCAGCTGCTCTGGGCAGCAGAACCCGCACGGCTCCTGCACCCAGCCGGGGGCTGATCGGCACCGTGGCCTTTGCAAAGGAGACCACGTGCAATGTGAAGAAGACATGGGGCAGGAGGGCTGAGGCTCCTGGAGGAGCAGAAATAACTGCTTGCGTTTACCCGCTGGCTAAGGATTTCTTTCCCAAACCTGGTATTTGGAAATGCGCCAGGGTAACTTGGTGCAGGAGCGGATTCCCATTCCTGTCTGTGGGGATGTTAGGGTTGCAAATGCCGGTGCTCCCTGGGCATGCCCTAGTCTTTCACTTGGACGTTTTGCCAAAGAAAAGGAGAGAGGACTGCGGCTGTTTGTCCAGGCCTTCCGCATTCCCGGTCTGAAGCGCAGCCCGGCATGAGCTGGGGAGCGGTGGGGAGGCTGCCGGGTGCCTGCGGCGGTGGAGCGCTGCTGGAGAGCTTGCATGGCGCACGGGGACAGGGGAAGAGCGGAGGGAATGGAGGAGAGCCTGAGCAGGCACCTGCCTGAAGTCGGGGGCAGAGCCGGGGCTGGCCGCTTGGGCTCAGCCTGAGGAACTGCCTGGTCCTGGTGGCCTGCAGGGCTCTGTTGAGGGCTGTGAGGCTGTGGGCAGGCGAGGGGGGACTGGAAACCCTGATCCGCTCCAACTCCGCTGGCCTGCAGCTGCACGTGGCCGTGTGGGATACAGCCGGTCCAGACCCAGCCGTTACGCAGCAGTTCGGGGCGAGTCTGTGCCAGGGCTGTCAGCGCGGCTGCGCGGCCCAAATGTCGCTGCCCTCCAGCCAGCGCGTGCCAGGGGACTGCCCCGGTGCGATGCCGCTTCCACGTGGCGAGGGGGACCTGCTGCTGCCGCTGCTGCGCTTGTCTCCCCCGGCTGGACATCTGAGCAGCCTTCTCTTGACAAGAGCGCCATCACCGAAGGAGCTGTCGATCCATTTAATACGTAACTGCAGGTTTGCATAGTGGCCAACCCATACAGGGAGTCTCAAAGATGGGAAGATGAGCGAGCGCTCTGGGCAGTAGATATGCTCTGGTAATTGTTAATCCCAGGAGCTCTAATACAAGTGAGGAACTCGGGTGGTTTCTAGTGCAGAGTGCAAGGATCTAGCTGTTCAAAAGTGAGGGCTTACGTCTGGAGGGTGGAACTAACTCATACTAAGTGCGGCTTCTCTGCTTTTGCAGAAGCAGGTGAGCCACTGAGCCTGCAACAGCAAAAGAAGCAACAAGCATCTTGCTCCATGCACGGAAGTGTCATCCAAGCTGTTTGTTTCTGATCACGTTCAAAGTGGCAATTAAAACAAGGAGAAAAAAAAAAAAAAAAAGAAAATGTTTATTGTTGAAAAGTTTGTGTTTGTGAATTTGATTTCACCTGCAAGTATTTGATGACTTTTCTACATCCTAGACTACCTGCTGCGTGTTGTCAAAAGATTCTCATAAAGACCACCTTTTAGATGGGCATATACTCTTTATTCTATTTGCTGCATGTATGAAAAAATAAAATATATAATTTTAAAGAAACCCTGAGAGCTTGACTTCCCTTTGCCTGCGAGACGCCGGTGGCGTGCGGGGGGGAGAGCCGGCAGGCTGGGCATGGGATCCCCGGCAATCGGCAGCTGGTTCTGCTGTTGGCCGCCTGCATGGTCACCCAGAGGGGTCCCGCCGAGCCCTCTTACAGCGGCAAACGCTGAAATGTTCCAGCTTTTCTGTAAAAAAGATGCATATCTGCGCGGCTAGGGAACAGCAGCAAATGGAGCCTGCCTGAATGCAGGGCCAGGACTGGAGACCTGCCGCTGTGGCTGCGCTTAAAGATACCATATAGAGCGAGGGGGAGGGAAGGGGTTGGTTGGTTGGATCTTCAGCTAATTGCTAATGAAGATGAGGTCATGAAGACTATCGCAGATGCTCTTCCCACCACCCCATAAGCACCGGTCCCCAGGCCCTATAACTCACGCAGGGCTGCGGGGGGTGAGGTTGGGCGCCGGGCAGACCCTCTGCGGGCGCTTGCGCGGCCTTGCCCTGCCACAGCAGCGAGGGCAGGGGAGCCCCAGGCAGGGAGGGTCGGGGCGCTGCGAATCCCCTCATGTCTGCCTCTGCTCCTGAGGCTGGGAAGGGTTTCCTGGCCAAGCACGCTGTTATGCAGCGTTCTGCTCACTTGCACGGAGATCTGCACGGCGCAGACCCGCTTTTCTCCACCGAGGGGATTTGCCTTTTTGGAAAGTGCCCTTGTGAACGCTGGTGAGCATGTTAGGAAGGGCAGTTCCTTCTCCCTCGGGGGACTTCAGCTAAGCCTTCAGCAAGATGCCCCCCGTGTCTCCCACCTGGTGTGGCTGGTGGTCACCGCAGACCACCCCAAGTTCGCGTGGGGCTGGGAAAACAGCAGGGCTCGGCTGGCCCTGGCGCTGCCCGCACGCCCCTGGCATCTCTGCTCCGGGCTGGAGAGTCCTGGTCTGTCCCCTGCAGCCAGCGCCACCGCCTCTGCTGCTTCCCTGCAGCCCCTGGACACGGAGCAGGGCGAGCTGCGGGGCCGTGCCGGGAAGGTCTCCCGTGGCCCCGGCACAGGGGTTCGGGGTGGCTGGTCGAGCCCCTCCCCAGCTTTGCCGACGTGCCCGTTCCCAGCATGTTGGCAATGCTTCTGAGCTTCAGTTATCCTGGCTTGTGTAAGTGAAACATTTGGTTTTGTGACTCCTTCCTTAATTATGGGAGCTAATGACAAAACCATTGTGACAAATGACTCAGCTTTTGATAGTGAAGTTAATTAATTCTGAAGTTAGAGTCTCCATCGGAGTATCTGGAAGAACCCAATTAAGAAGCCTGCTTGCCCAGTGTAACACGGGCAGCAAAAACCCAAGTCCCTCCAACATGCCAGGTAAAATCCTCCCCATGGCTGGGAGGGGATGACGTGCTGGGAGCGAGGAGAATAAAGGCCAGACATCAGCACAGCGTTTGCCTCCCGCGCCATCCCTCCATCCATCAAAGGCATCAGGAGGAACACAGCCTCATTAATGTTTGAATGAGTGACCAGAAGCAGCTTTGCGTTAGACTCTGACCTTCAAGAACCGTCTCCCTGAAGCCGTCGTTCATTTCTTTCATTTGCATTACAATCCTGTTTGCCTCGTTATTTGTTATCCACTTCTTCAAAGAATTTAAATCAAATCAATTAAATTGCGGTGGGTCGGAGCAGCAGCAAACCTTTTATGGTGGCTCAGCATGGTCTGGCTGGACTCGGACTACAAAATATCTTTTAATCTCCTGCTATTTGTTCTTTTATTACTTCTGTGGTACCGCCGCCTCACAGAATCCCTTTGATGATCTTCCTCCTTTCCCAGCCATCCCATGCAGACATGCTCCATGTAGAGGCTGGTCTTTGTATGACCTTGGGGAAGGGATTCCCTCGGCTTCCCTCCCGCAGCCCGGGATCGGGATGTCCCCGGCAGGGCTGCTGAGATGGGGAGCTGCTGAACCGCGCACAGCACCCCGTACCCTCGGAGCCGGCACGGAGCAGCTGGGGGAACCCTGCGGCACTGGCATGACGTTTGCTGTCCCCAGTCACCCCCTTTCCCTCTCCTGGACTTGTTTCGTCTACCCAAGGTATCGGTGCAGAGGGAAAAAAAGCAGCTGCAATGGTGGGGCACGCCAGCGTGTGCAGCTGGTGCGTGCGAAAGCAGCGGCACGGGCAAAGTCAGGCGGCCTTTAGCAGGCAGCTGCTGTAAGCGCGCTCACCTGGGTCTCCCGAGAGGCTGCGTGCTGCTTGCTAGCCCATGCGTGGCCATTCCTGCGCTCCCTTTGCGTCCTCCCAGAGTAAAGAGGTTTAATAAGAATGGATTTCTGTTTCTCTCCCCTGCTATTTTTGTTGCTACTAAACTGTCGAAAGTCCAGCGGGGAGCTGCAGAGCTGGTAGGCAGCTGCACCAGCTCGCACTGAGTGAGGCAGCTCGTGCCACGCGCGCTTGGGCTGGTGGCACGTACGGCGCTGCTCGCTCGTGTCACGACTCGGAGAACCTCCCTGAACTCAGGAGCACATCAGGACACACCAGCCTCACCCCTGGAGTCCTCTTAGAGCCAGTAGGTTGCAACCAGCACTTCCAAAGCATGTGCAGATATAAATAATCCCCTCGTGGGAGTGGGGAAGGATGAACACGTGTGCCAAAGGCTCTGGAGTCCTTATCCCTTTGCAGCCCCCGGGAGCAGGGAAATGAAGACTAGGGAAGGCTGGAGCTCAGCATCTCACCGCATTGCTAATGACCTAAACTCGCCTTGTATCAGAGCCTCTCTTCCTTCAAGGAAAAAAAACCTAATCCAGCTAGGGATTATTTCTGACTACTTACTTTCTGTCACTTTGCCAATTTAAATGCAGCAGAGCTTTCATCGCTGGATTTGGAAGGACAAAGCCTAACAGATCTCAGTTTAGGACATTTTTGCCTGCAAGGACAGCGGGTGTTTTTGCACAAGTTGTACAATCTTTGCAGCGTGAGCTGGTTACTTGTTTCCACTTTGCCGAACTCAGAAGGGTCCAGACCTGTGAGCAGGTAGGTGACGGCGGGCCAGGCAGTGAAGAGCAAGGGGTGACCGGGGCCGGAGCTGGAGGAGCCCAGGCTGCAGAGGGCAGGGCGCCAGGCCGTGGCCACCGGCGCGCACTGCCCTCCAGAGTGGGAGCGGCAAAGCGGGATGGCAAGGTCCCCAAATTCTTGTTGGCTGCAAACCTTAGTGACCCCCCCCTTGCGTGACCCCCGGGGTGGCTGCTCCGGGCAGAGCTCCGGGCTCACTCCTGGGACTGGCTACTCCATGCAAGGAGTGGTGAGAGGGGTGCAGGGCTTGGCGAGGGGTGCCCCGCCACCAACCCTACAAGGGCCAACATGATCCGACATGGACTTTGATTCTGTTTGAGCTTGCTTTGTTAAAAGCCTAGGAAACGGTACATGTGCACTCTGCACACACCTACACACACTATGTTAAAATAACACAATTAAGGCTGCAAAATCCCCCACTCGGAATGCAATTTGCAGCCCCTTCGCTGTAGGTGTGAGATATCTTTGCTGCCTCCTCCCCGGGACGCCTGCCTCGGCGCAGGGTGGGGGCCAGGCAGGGTGCCGGTGTCGGGCTCTGCCCCACGCGCTGCAGGAGCTGGGTGACAGGCGGTGGGAGCGGTGGGGGTGGCAGGACGAGGGAGCGTAATGCCAAGGCTGAGGCAGCCGTCCCCCAGAAGCACGGGCTCTCCCTGCGCCGTGCCCCGAGCTACCTTCGTGGTACCCACCAGATCACTCAGGAACCGCATCCCGGTGCAGCCGTGCGTGGGGCTCAGCTTGGTGTCCAGCCTGTGACGCCGAGGTGTGACCTGTGACCGTCGTGTGCCGCCGCCAGCGCCAGCCACAGAAACTGGGCGACTGTATAACCCCTCCACAAAACATACACAGAAAAAAACCCTGTGATTCAGCTCGGGCGGATGCTTCTGATCACAACCCTTGAGCCTCCACACTCGCCCTCACCAGAGAGCGCTGCCAGCCCCCAGCCCACTGAGTGCTGCCGCTCTCCGGGTGGAAACGCTGGAAAAGCAGGAGCTGGTGCTGTGCACCGGGGAGAGCCTGGGCAGGCCTGCCTCCGCCTCCAGCCTGAGCTGAGGTGAACGAGGCAAAGGGCCCGAAACGAAGCGGGGGAGTAAAGGAGGGTGACCCACAGCTGGGAAGCCAGCACAGCGGGCACGCTGCGTGTGGCAGGGTGCTGGGGAAGAAATACCGCGGCGTTGCGATCGGCACGCCCTGCCTCATGAGTGTGCACAAAGAGGGTGATCGAAGGTTGAGAAGGCTACTTGGTTTTCACACTTAATTTCTCAGTACCCAAGTTTTTGGTAACCGTCCTTCTGTTTGTGTTTTGGGAGTAACTAACTAGTATTTACATGTGAGCGCATACAAACGAGGACTGTGGAAGTACACACTATCAGGTAAATCGTACGCTTTCCTGTCGCGCCCGTAGCCCTCAAAAGACTATTAATTTAAGAGGTGGGTATACTACAGGGCTTATCTGAAAGGTCACATGAGTCATAAGCTCCTCCAGCTGGCTGCAGAAATGCTCCAGAGAGGTGAGGAGACAGCAGAGAGGCGCAGGGAGAGTGAGCGAGGGCCTCGACCGGAGCAGGCGGGAGCGCGATGCAGGACACAGCCGGGGCGCAGTGCCTGCTGCCTGGCACCTCCGTCGGCTCCGCTCCATCAGGGCGCTGGGGCGGGAGGCCGAGGCCGGTGCCCGCGGGCAGCAGCTCCGGTGCCGGGGCGGACGGGGCCGCGGGACTCCGGCCGGGGCAGGGCGGGGGTC